>VWZG01011841.1:0-10445 GCA_013396735.1 Grallaria varia | reverse complement strand
CCCCAGGAACAGCCGACCATCCCTGCGCTTGACCGGCTTTGGGAAGCTTTTCCCCTTCTCTTCCCAGCTCTTCGCCTTCCCGGGCCGGGCAGGGGCAGAAGGAGCCGCAGCCCGGAGCGCGGGATGCGAGAATGGCTTTTAAGGGGAGGGAAAGAAGGAAAGCGGGGGGGGGGGCTAAATTGGGAGATTAAAGCGGCTTTTCCCCCTGGATGTNCTTGTCCCGCTGGATGTTCCCGCCTGAAGGGATCTGGTTTGATTGGAAGAACCTTCCTGGGTTTTTTAGGAGCCGAATTCCCGGCCCGCGGCACTTCAGGGAAGGCGCCTGAGCCTGGGTGCGGAGCCCAGCAGAGGGCACGGCAGCGCCACGCAGGAGCTGGTTCTTTGCTGCGCGGTGCTGCTGTGCAGACTGTCACCACCTCCGAAACATCAACACCCAAACACAGGAATAAATCGGGATTTCATCAAATTAATTCCACCGGGCTCTGCGAACTTTCTTCTTGAACTGTTTTCCTCACAGCAAAATTTTCCCTTTTCCTTTTTTTTCCCCCCCCTAAAAACACAACAACGAGGACTGTGTGTCGTAAGTCCTGGCATGAATTCCCAGAGCAGTTTTCCATGGGCTGCATTTCCCAATCCCTGTATTTTTGCAGCTGCTGGTTCCCCCCATGACTTCATCCTCCCTCTGCCTCTGAGCTCCTTGCTCAGAGCACTGACGTTGTCGTGACTCAAAAATGATGATATTTGGTGCGGGTAACCCGAAATCCCATTACTGGCTGCTGAATAGCCCCGGGTCACTCTGTCCCACCTCTGATTCCAGGGGGAGCGCAGAGAACTTCCATCATTAATTAATATTTATGGCTCCTTATTTATGCTCTGCCCACAGTCTCCACCTTGAGTGCAGCTTCTGTGAGATGGCAATGGGGCTCTCAGAGCTGGTGGCTCGAATTAGTTCAGATTAGCTTTAGGTAAAGAAAGCAAAATACACTTAATTTGTCGTTCCAATCCCTGTGTCCAGGACCCCAGCTGGAAAAGCCTGCAGGGCGTGGGGTTAACCTGGCTGGAGGGAGGAAAGGGATGGGAAGGTGGGACAAGGGAAAGCAAGGGAAGGGATGGGGAGGCAAGGGAAGAGATGAGAATGGAAGGGAAGGAAAAGAAGGGGATAGAAAGAAAAGCAAGGCAAGGGATGGGAATGGAAGGGAAAGAAAAGAAGGGGATGGAAAGAATAGCAACAGAGGGGATGGGAAGGCGGGACAAGGGAAAGCAAGGGAAGGGATGGGAATGGAAGGGAAGGAAAAGAAGGGGATGGAAAGAAAAGCAAGGGAAGGGATGGGAAGGCAAGGGAAGGGATGGGAAGTGAAGGCCCGATAAGGGAAAACAAGGCAAAGGAAGAGGTGGGAAGGCACAGCAAGGGAAAGGAATGGGCAACAAGGAAAGTCAGGAAAAGGGTAGGAAGGCGCATCAAGGGAAGGCAAGGCATGGGAATGGAAGGAAAAGGGAAGGAAACTAAGGGAAGGGATGGGATGATGGGAAGGTAAGGAAAAGGAGGGGAAGAGAAGGGCAGCCGAAACAAGGGATGGGAAGTGAAGGCACAGTAAGGGAAAAAGGGAAGGTAAGGAAAGGAAGGAAAGAAAGTGATGAGGAGGCATGGGAAGGGAAGGGAAGGGAAGGGAAGGGAAGGGAAAGGAAGGGAAGGGAAAGGAAAGGAAAGTAAAGGAAAGGAAGGCGAGGTTGGACAGAGGGGTCCTGAACCACCTTAGCCAGATCTCCCAATCTCATTTTAAGCTCAGGACAAGAAGGTCCCACTGGCCCTAATATTTCCCTGCCTCCCACTCCCATGCCCTCCCGGCCAGGAGACAGGCCCTGGGGGCAGCAGATGCCCAGGGTGGGCAGCCTGATGCTGGGGGCTCTGTGGGAGCCCAGAGGCATCTCTGCTTGGAACTGTGTTGGAAAATGAACCCTTGGGAATTCTCGATGTGGCACTTAACCTGTCCTGCAGCCTGTCCAGCACCCAGGTTGGGGACACCAGCAGTCCTCCTGACACCAGCTCTCCTCCCCACACGCTCCAGGGAGTTTATCCCTGACCTTCTTGGTGTGACTTTTCAGATGGGAATTGCCAAGCTAGCAGCCTGGGAGTGCTTGGAAAGGCCCTGGAGAGGGAAGGTGCTGGCTTCTGGGAAGGGACTGCACACTCAGCACAGGGTGCTGGTGGGAAGGCTGAGGTTGCTGACACACGTGATCACAGGAGAAGGGCAGGGTCACACGTTAAAACCAGTATTTACCAGGACAAAACCAATCCCTGAAGGATGCATCCGTGTCCCAGCCATGGGCTGGCTGTCAGAGGGTCTCCTGGATTTCTGCTGCACTGGCTGGTGATGAACAAGGGCAGGAAGGAGAGGAGAAGCCCAAAGAACTGCTTGCAATGATGATACGATGCACTGAGCTGCAAACCCCCAAGGATGGGAGCCCTGCTCCCCAGTCTGCATCCCACGGAGCATTCTCACAGCCACGAGGGCCTTGGGGAAAGCTGGGGCTGCAGGAGGGGAGCTGGGGGGAGATTTTGGGGCAGGCAGCCCCACTCGTGTCTGAGCATGGGCTGCACTTTGGGATAAGGAACAGGTTGCCCAGGGACGCTGCCCCACCCCTGGAAGTGTTCAAGGCCAGGCTGGAGCTACCTGGTCCAGTGGAAGGTGTCCCTGCCCATGGCAGGGGACTGGAAGGACACTGGAGTTCCCTTCCAACCCAAACCATCCTGTGATTCTGTGGTCCCAGTCACTCGCTTCCCTTTAACTCTCCCTTTCAGCAGGTGACTTATTTCCTTCTCAGTGCCCTCTGCAGAATCCATCTGTGGGTGGGAGCTGCAGCATCCCACTGGGACAAGGCGCTGGCAGCAGGATGGGGAGCAGAAATGGACCCGCCATACCCACCAGGGGAGGTCAAATTGCAGTCTCTATGGGGTGGTTTGCAGAAGGATGAGAAGGGAGCCTTTATACAGCAACGGAGCCTTTCAGGGGGAGGGTATTTCCAGATCAGGAAATTTTCTCAGCCCTCTTGCTCTCTCCTCCTGCCATGGACAGGGACACCTTCCCCCACCCGAGAACCCACCCAGCCTGGCCCCGACCACCTCCAGGGATGGTGGTTCCCTCCTGCCTTTCTTTCTCATGGCCTCTATAAATCCATAAAACAAACCCCTCACTGACAGACAACAACGTTGTTGGATCTCCTGGGCTGGCATTTGGGTCTGGAGACAACAGAGGGTTCCCACTCACTCCTGAGGCTTTAGGGCAGGACAGGAGGGAACAGGGATGGAGCCAGCACAAGCCCTGCGCTCCCAGGGGTTCCCTCTGCTCTCCCAAGGGTCCCCTCTGTTCTCCCAAGGGTTCCCTCTGCTCTCCCCAGGGTTCCCTCTGCTCTTCCAGGGGTTCCCTCTGATCCCACAGGAGTTCNCTCCCAGGGGTTCCCTCTGCTCTCCCAAGGGTCCCCTGTGCTCTCCCAAGGGTTCCCTCTGCTCTCCCAAGGGTTCCCCCTGCCCTCCAAAGGGTTCCCTCTGCTCTCCCAAGGGTTCCTACTGTTCTCCCTAGGGTTCCCCCAGCTCTCCCAGGGCTTCCCTCTGCTCTCCCAGGGGTTCCCTCTGCTCTCCCAAAGGTTCCCCCTGCTCCCATAGGGGTTCCCTCTGATCCCACAGGGATTTCTCCTGCTCTCCCAAGGATTCCCCCTGCTCTCCCAAGGGTTCCCTCTGGTCTTCCAAGGGTTCCCCCTGCTCTCCCAAGGGTTCCTACTGTTCTCCCTAGGGTTCCCCCAGCTCTCCCAAGGGTTCCCTCTGCTCTCCCAGGGGTTCCCTCTGCTCTCCCAAGGGTTCTCCAGCTCTCCCAGGGGTTCCCCCTCTCCTCTCCCAAGGTTTCCCTCTGCTCCCACAGGACTCGGGTTTGGCCCTGAGCTGATTTGAAGCGACTCTGCCTGACTCAATCAGGAGCAGGGCTGAGCTTTTCCAAAGGAACACTCACATTCCACTCTGCCAGAAGGCTCTGGTGACCATATGGAGCTGGGAGAGGGCTGGGGGCCAGCCCTGACCTTTATTGTCGGCAGAGCAGCCCCTCTGACCCCCTCCCTGCCCCCCAGGCTGGCTGGTCCCAGCCTGCTCAGGTTGTTCCACAGGGTCCTCTGCTAAACAAGACCATCGAATCCTTGAGTCCAGGTTTTAGTGTTTCCATGTGCAGCCAAGTATCTTAATCTGTGCTGTTTGGGGAATTTTTATCCCGTGGATCCCTTGGTATGCCTGGAATGTTTGCTTTTCCTACTGTGTGCGTGTGTTTGAGGCACTCCTGTGAAAACAAGGGCTTCCTGCCCGCCTTGTAAATCTTCCCTTGATTGGCAGAGCGGCCTTTGGTGATTAATCAAGGGGCACGACTGGGCTGACACCCTCCAGGAGCTGCTCCTTGCAAACCCCCGGCACGGCTCATGGGTGGGAGAGCTGGGAGGGGACCCCGAGAGCTGGCGGCCCTCCAGAGCCATGTGGTGACATCGGCTTTCGGTAAGAGCCTGGGAGAGGAAGGACTCAGCGGAAATTCCAGCGAGCTAAGGAAATGCTCCAGAGGGCCGGGGCTTGGGAGGCATTTTCTATTGTATCACTGAGCTAAAACACGCGGCTGCGCTCGGAGGGATCGCTCGGCGGCCAAGGAAACCTTCCCACCTTGGCTGGGCTGGGAAAGGGAACATCTACCCCCAACCAAACCTTCCCACCTTGGCTGGGCTGGGAAAGGGAACATCTACCCCCAACCAAACCTTCCCACCTTGGCTGGGCTGGGAAAGGGAACATCTACCCCCAACCAAACCTTCCCACCTTGGCTGGGGTTGGAAGAGGATGAAGTTTGTCCCTATCAAAGTTTTCCACCTTGTCTGGGTTGGAAGAGGATGAAGTTTGTCCCAGCCAAACCTTCTCACCTTGGCTGACCAAAAAGGGGGGGATGTCTACTCCCAGCCAAACCTTCCCTCTTTGGCTGGGCTGGGAGAGGATGAAGTTTGTCCCAACCAAACCTTCCCACCTTGGCTGGACTGGGAAAGGGAATATTTACCCCCAGCCAAACCTTCCCACCTTGGCTGGGCTGAGAGAGGATGAAGTTTGTCCCAACCAAACCTTCCCACCTTGGATGGGCTGGGAAAGGGAATATTTACCCCAAACAAACCTTCCCACCTTGGCTGGGGTTGGGAGAGGAAGAAGTTTGTCCCAACCAAACCTTCTCACCTTGTCTGACCAAAAAGGGGGATGTCTACTCCCAACCAAAGCTTCCCTCCTTGGCTGGACGGGGAAAGGATGACATTTATCCCAATCAAACCTTCCTGCCTTGGTTGGGCTGGGAGAGGATGAAGTTTGTCCCAACCAAACCTTCCCACCTTGGTGGGGTGGGAAAGTACCCCATTGTGCAGACAAAGGTTTCTCCAGGAGTCAATCCCAGGGCATCATAAAAGGAGAAGCTGCTCAGAAAATCAGGATCACCATGTTGATGCTTCTTCACTTTCCTCTTGGAGGCTTCCAGGTGCCACCAAAACAGCTCCAGCATCCTGGCCAAGGGGCTCTAGTTTGTCCCACCTAATGCAGCGATTGCTGTTCTGACACCTGAACTGTTCCTGTTCTCCCAGGACAGGTTCACCTTGGGAAGAAGGCTGGCAGAGCTGCAGGCTGCCAGGTCCAAGGCTGAGCAAGGAGACCTTCAGCGTGGGAGCCTGGTGGGAGCTGGTCACTGGAGAGTTCAGGACCCAGCATTTGAGATGATATTGTGAGATGTAGCAAGAAGGTTTTTTACAATGAGGGTGTTAAAACACTGGAGAGGTGGTGGTTGCCCCATCCCTGGAAGTGTCCAAGGCTGGGCTGGACGGGGCTTGGAGCAACCTGGGCTGGTGGAAGGTGTCCCTGCCCATGGGAGGGGGTGGGACAGGATGAACTTTCAGGTCCCTTCCAACCCAAACCACTCTGGGATTCTGTGAAAGAGCATTTCTGCCACACACAGTGGTGCCAGTCTGGGCAGAGCCCTCCAGCCTCTCCGGGCTCTTGGACAAACTGCTCCTGAGGCCGTGCTGGTTACGGGACCTCCTGGAGCCCATCTCTCCACACCTGTGTGAGTCCTCCTGACAGAGGAGACCTGCCTGTGGGTTTATCCATGTTCCATCTTCCCCGGGCAGTGTTGGGTTTGGAGGGGCTGCTCCACCCTCCACACCCTGCTGGGCTCCCTCCGTCTACCTGCTGGAGGCAGAGATGCTCTTGGCTCTTCCCTCTCCACACCCATCCTGGTGCCACTCCAGCCTCGCTCCCAACCATCACCAACAGGAGAAGCTCAAAAACTCATGGTGAGGGGTCAGGGGTGTTTCCCAGGCACTTTGTGTCCCCAGGCAATGAGCTGTCCAGCCATCCAGCCGTGTGTCAGCCCTGTCCAACCCGGTGCCACCCTCCCTGCCACCATCCAGGGCACTTTTGGTGCCGTTGAGGTGTCACCTCCATGTCTGGCACACTGTTCCTTCATGTTCTCACCACCACGTGGCTCCCAGATGGCTCTGCTGTTCGGATGTGGGTGGGAATGATCCCAGAGGTGACATGGAGCTGCTCTGTCCCACCCTGTGTGGCCTCTGGGCCACTCCTAATTCAGCACCACGGGGTGGCTGGAAGTCCCCAGCCCTGGCACAGACCAAGACAGACAGGAGGTGGGTGAAGCAGCAAGAAGGTGGCAATTCCTGCTGCATTTGGGATTCTGGGATGAAGAACAACCCCCGCCCAATGCTCTCTTTCCCCTTTCTTATTCCACAGAGCCCACCCGTGGCTGGAGACAGATGGGTTTGTAAAGCACCATCGTGGGCACAAGAGCGAGCAGCCTTTTCTCCCTCCTCGGCCACCCCAGCGTGACTCGGCCAGGGCTGCTCTTCCAGCAGGGATAGTTCTCACCTTCTCTGTGCTTGGGAACACAAGGCCCAGCTGACTCGTCCCTGGCTTCATCCCCGGCCCGTTATCCTCATGGATGTGAAATTCCTTAGGGATCCACACGGGCTCACCTTCATGCCCGCAGGGTGATGGGGAGCGGGTGGCTGGTTCTGCTGCCCTTTTGGGCACTCCAGATTCGGGTGCTGATCCCCCACGTGGCCCTGGGACGGGCACGTGGATCCATCCACAAACAAAGTCAAGTGGGAAGACGTGGCCAGTGAGGGGACACCGCCTGTGGCCACGCTTTCCTGGGTGGAACTGTGTCCCCCCACGCTCCCGCCGGGCTGTGGGACAGGGACAGAGCTGCCCCTCTCCCGGAGCCACGGGGGATTCCCTGCTGGGTGGGCAGGAAATCTCACCCGGGGCTTTGAATTTCTCAGGAAAGAGAGAAAATTCCTCAGATGTGGCAAAACCACAGCGAGAGGTTTTGTTAAGGAAATGAGGAGCCGTGTCCCGCAGGACCGGTGGCTCCCGGGGTCTTGCTGGGCTCCACCTTTGTCCTTGCTGGCATCTGCCTGGTGGCCGCCGGCATGGAGTCCCACTGGCCCCACCAGGTCAGGAACAAAGAGCCCCTTGCAGGAAACTGGGAAATAAAGGAAAGCAGAACAGGACAATTTAACATCCAGGAATGGAAATGACTCAGGGGGGATAAAATGCAGGGAAGATGAGGAAGAGGAGGGTCTTGGCCCTGTTTCCAGTCACGCTTTTCCCTTCCCCAAATTCCTAAGATGGGACTTTGTGAATGTGCCTGTGGAATCACCTCGCTGGGTGTGTGATTGATGGAGAACTGCGGCCGAAGTTCCTGGGAGCAGGGACACACCCTGGGTTATCCGGGGGCTGGATTTGGGGTGTCCCAGCTGCAGAAGTGGAGAGAACCCAGGATAAGGTGGTGGAGAGGCAGGGGAGGAGCAGGAGCACCCCAGCCTTCCGTGACCCTCACCTGGGGTCAGATCCAGCATCCCCACTAAAAAAAGGGGACTCTCAGGGCTCTGACTCCAGGACAGACATCCGAGACATGGAGGAACTGGAGCAATGGGACAGTGGGAGCAGTGCTGAAGTCATGTCTCGGGGGTGGCTGCCTGTGGGAGGGCCCCCATCAGCCTTCTTTGGAGGATCAGTCCCGGTTCCCCCCTTGCTCCAGTGGTGTCCCAGCAGAGGGATGGGGTGTCCCCCGGGATGGGGAGGGATCTCTCCCCTCCCTCCTCCACTGAGGAAGAGCTGTATCAGTCACCTGCTCACAGAGCAGCGACAGGAGGGAGGGGATTGGGCACAATTAGGAACATCCCAATCCTCCCCATGCCCTCCCCAACCATGTCGAGGAGCGTTCCCGGTTGGAATTTTGGGAACGGAGTTCTCCCTGTTGCACAGCAGCACCGCAGGCCACACGACCCCAAGGCAGGGACCAGTCCTGGGGACCCCAAAATGACGCAGGTTTCAGAGAGGGGACAGGGAAGAGGAGTCGGGCTCAGGCCTGGCAGCTCGTGGGGTGTCTCCAGGAGGGCAGGATCCCTCTGGCTGGGATGCTGGGAGGAGAGGATGGGCTGCCTTGGCTCCCTGCCCATGGGGATGCAGCATCCTGGTTCCCTTGGGGGCAGCCTGGGGAATCCTGGGGGCACTGGGAACAGCACTTGGGTGATTCCTTGAACTCCAGCTCTCCTTCCCAGCTGGGTGCACTTCGGATCCGGAGTTTGGGACAGAAGTGGGTACCTGGAGGGAGTTTTATCAGGCAGGTTGCCATGGAGAGGTTTGGGGGATTTGGCATCCTGAGCTCCGTGGTCAGGGGACGCTGACACCGCTGTCACCAGTGTCACCGCTGTCACCGTCACCCGCGGCTTGTGCTGAGGCTGCAAACGTCCTCTCCACCCCAGCACCTTCGAGCGCCCGCAGCGTCCCAGATCCCCGGGCTCGGCGCGGCCGCGGCATTTTGGCAGCCGCGGAGACAGCCGAGGTGATCTCATCCCGCGGGTATTTTCTTGGCTCATTGTCTCGCCCCAACGCCTCGGCGATAAGGCGCTGAGGTCAGTGGGAGGGTTGGGCATTGCCGGCCCGTGTGTCAGCCCGCGGAGCCTGCGACGAGGCACCTGCGCTCCCGTGGCCCCATTGGGAGCGCCCGGCCCCTGTCCCACGGCACAGCCCCGCCAGGACATCCCTGGGGATGCTCCCACCCGGGCACGGGCAGCCCCTGCCGTGTCCCCGCTGCTCTCCGTGGGGCCGGCGCTGTTTCACCTTCTCCAGGGGAAAGCAAAAAGTCCGAGGCTTTTCCTACCTCCAGCATGAGAAAGAAGAAGAGGGAACTCTTCAGATCACTTTCCAAAGGGTGTTATCAGCCCAGGAGGGGTTTCCTGCTGCCAAAAATAGAGCAGCGTTAAGATAGGAAGGGAAGCAGGATGACACAGGAATAGATAAGGCTGGTGGATGAGCTGGGAGAGGAACCTTGGCTGGGGGGAGCGGGGTTGGCTCCACGGGGGCTCAGGGTGGGAACCCCATCCTCTTGGGAAAGAACCACAGAGCCACAGCTGGGTCCTTTTGGAGGCGCTGCTGCTGGGCTTGGTGTGTTGGAGTGGTGCATCATCCATCCATCCATCCATCCATCCATCCATCCATCCATCCATCCATCCATCCATCCATCCATCCATCCATCCATCCATCCATCCATCCATCCATCCCTCCATCAATCTACCCATCTGTTCATCTATAGAATCATAGAATCCCAAAATGGTTTGGGTTGGAAGGAAACCTAAAGTCCATCTTGTTCCACTCTCCTTCCATGGGGAGGGACACCTTCAACTATCCCAGGTTGCTCCAGGCCACATCGAGCCTGGCCTGTCCATCCATCCTTTTATCCATCCAACCATCTGTCCCACTGGTGCTGGGTCAGTGTTTCCAGACTCTGCTTCGTCCTGGGGACAAGGGACGAGAGCCGTGCCCTCCTCTCCTGCCCACACAAGACTAGACCCTCACTGGGGTTTTGGGGTGTCCCCCACACCCACAGGGCCAGTGCCAATCCCCACCTGTGAACCTCCATCTGTGAGGATTTGACTTATCACTGGCAAAACCGGGCTGAAAAATCTGTTTCTTGAGCTTCCAGGCGCTCCTCTTCCTTCCAAGCACCGACTCCCTCTCCCTGGGCACCTTCTCTCTGTACTCCCCCCCTGCACGGCGGCGATTTTTTTGCCCCTATTTTCGGGGAGCAAACCCAGGGGCAGCGAGCTGTGCGGCCCCGTGTCTGCTGGGCTTTCAGGGGTGAAGCAGCAGAACAAGGCGACAGGGCTGGAGGCCACCGTGTCCCCCTCTGCGACACACACCGGTCGGGAGATTCCCGAGTTGCCTCGCAAGAATGGCAGCTCAATGTCCCGGAGCTAATACGGGATTTTCCCCCGCACCTGCCTCTCCCCGCCGCCTGCCCCCGGGCCATCTGCCGTCTGTCTGGGGCCTCACGGGGCTCCTGCTCCATCACCGGGGGTCTCACGGGGCTCCTGCT
>VWZG01011839.1:2955-43183 GCA_013396735.1 Grallaria varia | reverse complement strand
GTTTCTAAAAAAAAAAAAAAAAAAAAGCATAGTTCAAGCTAAGATCCTCTTCAGAAAACCCTTCATAATTGCAAAAATCACTACTCTGGGTTCAAGTATTTTTCACTATTGTGGCCTTTGTTTGGTGTAACTAGAGAGATAAGCAGTGCCTTACAACCTTACAAGAGGTCAAGTCTGCCTTAAAAATCAAGAAATAATGAATCTTAAAATAAGACAAAGAAGCATGTAAGATGTTTTTAAGTTACTTTTTTCTTCTTTAAAGTAAGTGTTTCTTTCCCTTTATGAAGGTTGTTGTAGATTGAAGGAAAGAAACGGAATGCTCAAACTGCATCAGACTACCAAGAAATAAAATTACCAAATCTGACACCTGCAGACAAGTACCATATCTGCATATAGTAAATCCATAGTCTGGACTAAACACAAATAGATACAACTCTAATGAAGTCACTTCTCTTATGTCTTTATACACAGAGGTTGAACTTCATCTTTTATGTTTGTACTTCATACAGGAAAGACAAGGAGAACATTTTTCTGATTTCATAGAATAATGGTACTTCTGAACACCTGTATGTTGAATTACTTTGTTCTTAAAGTTTAATTTAGTCCTCATTGTATACAACCTTTCTGTGTATTGAAATTTTATTAGTTTTGTTTAAAAAGTTGGTTTCTTTAAGCTGGTTAGTTCTAGTATGAAAATTTAGAGTATTGCTATGAAGTTCTTGTTTCCTTTTTACCTTTCCTTACCTTAAAAAACGTTCATATAAATGGCCTGAAGCAACAGAAAAAATGTTAAGAATATCATTTTTCTTTTCCTTCTCTTCTGTTGGAATTTCTTCTGAAAATCTAAGAATTATTATAAATTACTATAAAAAGTAAACAGAATTCAGCAGAAAAAATGTACTAAATTATTACTAAGCTTATAAAGAATCAAAAGTAAGAAAATACACAAAAGAAATACCCATCCTACAATAACCAAATACACTTATATTCTACTCCCATTGCACATGCCTATGATACCATAATCTTTTGGGAGCAACACTTCATATCCAGTCACTCTGGATGACACAACTGCAGTCTTCAATATTTGCAATCAAACAAAACCCAAATTTGACAACTCCATGTTTTATCAAAGTAAAAAAAAAATCAGAAATACACATAGCCAAATGGTTAGAGTGTGGCTTGATATTGTTGGAAATTCACCTCAACAATATTTTTTTTGAGGTGAGTCATTCCTCACACACTTAAGATTGCATGAATCGCTCCTATTAACTTTTCTTCTAGTTACATCCCTTTGAAAAGTATCCTTTAGAAGTATAAAAAGAAGCATCCCTCATAATCTTTAAGAACCACTGAGACAAGTCCCAGACCTCCAACATATTCAAAAGAATTCATATCACTACTAACACAAAGCTGAAATCCCAGAAGGCTACAATGTAAGTGGTGTAAATAATCTTTTGAGAAACCCATGTTCTTTCCACTCAGCCATGGTTAAGAGCACAGTTATACCTGTTCAGGACTATAGCAAGTACAGAAGAAAGGCAGTGGAGCAGCAAAGCCTGCACTGTGTGGCATCTCTAAAGATGACAACCCCCCCAGCTAGCACTGAACTCTCACAGGTTAAACACACTGCAGTTCACACTCCCAAGCAGTCTGTCTTCTTTGTTCTTGACTTTTTGTCTCATTTCTTATCATACTGATAACAGGACCAAAAGAATCTCAAGCTCTTTATAATGCAACCATCATGTGAAAAAAAATAAAATCAGGTTTTGATGAAATGATCTTGAAAATACTGATTATGCAAAGATTTACAGAAAGCAGAGATCTTCCAAACTGAACAAGCTGCTGAATTGACCTGCAAGGTCACATGGGAAAAGAGTCAATTGGGAAAGGATGCTCAGTTGGGCAATGGTATGTGTGTGTCCCATGTCAGAGCACTGGTGAATTCCTGTACTGAACAACGTGCTAAAGGATGTTTTTTTCATGCTCGGATAACAAAGAGGAAGGACTTGACAAATTTCTAGATAGCAAGAAGCTGTCAGAAAAGGCAGGCCTCGAATCATGCCCTTGAGCCACAACTTTGAATCAATCGGAAGAGCAAATAAATTAACAGTCTGTGTCTGCCAAAGCTACTGAAAATGGAAGAAAACCTTTTTGGAGTCTTGCTCAAAATAGCAATTTAGAAGTACTACATGGTTATTAGCCCCATATGTAAAGCTTGAGATGTTTATTACAATTACTTACAGAACTCAAAGTAAAAGGTATTTATTGACAAATATAAAAACGCTTCTTGAGATTTCATAAATTATGTTTAGTAGCAGACAAGTAACATCAGCCTGCGTTTTGATGTTCGC
Source organism: Grallaria varia (assembly GCA_013396735.1). Taxonomy (NCBI): domain Eukaryota; kingdom Metazoa; phylum Chordata; class Aves; order Passeriformes; family Formicariidae; genus Grallaria; species Grallaria varia. Next base: position 40,832 of record VWZG01011839.1, on the reverse strand, counting down.
TTTCACATATCAGAGTATCACATTACTGGCTGAGATTTTCACATTGAGATTGATTCCCTGCACCAACAAAATAAAAAGCCAACGGAGGAAATTAAGAGGCACTAGAAAAGCAAAGGAGGAATTAAAAAAGGAAGTAAGTCAAGAGATGTACAAGACATTACAGTTTTCCTTTCCCCCCCTTATATTTATACTATAAATCCCTTGGAGTGCCTTGTTACATATTGTATCAGAAACACTTACTTCCTGTGTGTAGTAATAAACATATGTTGCAACAGTTAAACTAGAAGCAAATTATGCTTTACCTTGTAACTGATTCCAGATTTTCATATTTTCCTGTTGTTCCGTCTGTAAGAAGATCTTCATTCATTTTATCAAGTTTTTTCTTTACCTAGTCAGTAAAATAAATGTATTTGTGTAATTTAGGAAGTTGACTGATGGTAATTACTTCCTCAGTTGTGATATCTAACTATGCGGAGCTTACTTGCTAGAGCTGGACCAACATCTGGACCAATTTCTGTTTCAGTAAAATACTGCACCGCACTGAGCTGAACAGTAAAAATGTAATTTCATACTTTTAAACCATGTACAGAACTTACTGTAATAAGAAGAAAAGTAATAAATTAGTAAAAATTAAATGGTGATTAATAAATCAAACAGCATGTTCAAGCCCTCTGTACTTCTTTATGCATGTGGGGGATTTTACTACATTTTCTACCCTCATGAGTTTGTGATCCAGCCATTAGCTGGCAGAAGTGTAGCAGGTGTTGCACCACACAACAGAACTTACCTGAAGGGAAATTGTTATTCTCATAAGCCCTTCACAAGGAGAAAGTGAAAAATTTGTCATTGAAACCTAAGTTCTCCCACACAACTTTAGCAATTTCTGCTGTCTTACCCAGATGCATAATAAAGGCTCCAAATCAATTTCATTTGCTACTTTAATTTCCTTGATTAAAATAAACCTAATTGCTTTTGAAAACCAAATAGCTTCTAAAATCCTAAATGTCTGAACATACTCAATTTTAATCATATTAATTTCACATGTTCATACTGCCAAGCAAACGCTTACAGATTTCTGTTCACACTACGGCATGAGTCTTTTTAGCTAATGCTCCTGAAGCTCCATCCTACACATCATTAAAGGGATTCTACAGCTCAACTGAATGACAGGGCTTACATATTCTAGGTATAAGCTTAATACAAACCACCTTTCACATCAAATAATTTTCCTATTTTGACCCAAATGGCACCCTTTTATCCTTTTTCTGTGGTTTAAAGGCAGGCTCATCATGTTCCAGAGTTTCACACATTTTCTCTGCATTCTGGAAACTTTCAGTTACAGGACTGGGGAATTGACACGTCTGAGGTTTTAAAAATTCCCCTTGTACTTAAGTTTGCATTGTTCTCTCTCCTCAGTCTCTAAAATTAGCATACACTGTACCAAGGAAACCTATACAAAAATTTAATTACAAAACACTGGAATACTCCTGAATACAACACATGCTTCATTAACTTTTTTTGATACATGTTTAAGAATGAAAGTAATGTAATTTCATTTACACAAATTTGGTAGCTTAGGGTAAAATTCAACACACCTAATTTTAACTTCCACTCTGGTATCTGGACTTAGTATAAAATCCCTCTCCAGTCACTGCAGAGAAACGGATGTCCCAAAAAGTGGTCATCTTGCTCGTTTAAGTATATATATGAGCTGGGATTAGAAGACCTCTGGACTTTCTCATTCTGACAAGCAGAGAAGAAGTTTAAGTCATCTAGACTAGACATTTGGACACCCTGAGCTAGATGAGATAAATCTCATCTATGTTTAACTGCCATTTAACAATCTTCCATCCAATTAGTATAACCTGATTGGATCAAATTAACCACATTAATTTGCACATCCTTCTCTTTAATTATACAAAATCTAAATTATGTATTTCAGTATACGTATTTCAATTAAATATAGCCTAAGACATGTAAGCATAAGCCATATTTCGTATAAGGAAACACTGCATACTTACTTGAACTTTGATAATTTTGCTTCTGAAGTTGTTTAATACCACAATAACGTCTGTCAGGTCAGCTACAGAATCTGTTCCTTCGTGGCTGTGAGGAGGAAAAAAAAAAGCAAAAGTACTGTCTCATTAAAACATGCATTGTTACTTGTTCTTAATTAGATTATAAGGTTTGGAATTGCTGTTATTTATAGAAACAATATTTCTTCCTTTGCACCTAATTATATCTTGACTTCATAAACTTCCTGAGTTTTATCCTTCACTAGACATTGTCCACAGCAGTAGCCCTCACTTTTAATTTGGATTTTCACTGGGAATTCTATCAATCAATAAAAAATGCAGTAACTTAGAGCTGAAAATGTTATAATGTATTAAACAGGTATATATTACATTCAAACACTGAGCTAAAATTTATTTTTCAAGTATGGAAAACATATTAGAAATTGCTATGTGATGGCATTAAATGTACTTGTAAAATAAACCGGCCTTAAAAAGTAGAGGGAAAGCTTCATCACAGTGCTGAGATCATAAAGATAGCTTTGAACTAGTTGGCTTTTGAAACTGTACCCCTAAAGACATGACTGTGTGAGCACCACATGACCATATACCTCACTGAAAATCAGCTAAAGCCATTCAGGCATCTCAAAACTGTACTGCAGTCTACTGAGTAACAGGTATAAAAATGTTGCTGTCATTTTGTGATACAGTAAAACAACATAAATCTCAATTTTTGTAGCTTTTATACCTCAATAGCCCATATATTTTTCCTTCAATCCTGTCTTTTAATAGCATTATGTGGTTTCCTCTTGCTAAGGCTACGCATACAAAAAATGGGTTTAAGACAGTAATCTGCTACCCCTTAGGTTTAATTTTTTACCCTCTAGAAAACATAAGTATTTAAATCTTGTTTCAGTCTGTTTCATACCACTTTCCTAAAATGACAAGATTTTATACAGTTATATGAATTTTCTATTTGATACATTTTTGTAGAATGTGCCTATGATCACCTGCTTTCACAGAAACAGCCTATTCTTGCACAAAACAATGTTCAGAATTATCTTGACTTTACTACTCTCTGATTTACTTGTATGTTCACGCTTTTAAAATATTGCATTTATACACATTCAGCCAACAATGGTCTTTTTATCACAGACACAAAGTATTCAACAGGCACAGATCTCCATTTTAAATAATGCATTTCATTAAAAAGCTTTAAAATAGTAAAACTAGATCCAAACACAAACTGCTGATGGCAGCAGCCAGCCCAGTGTTCCACTTATGCTCTCAGTTTTTACACAACCAAAATTTTCTCTCTTATTCACTCAGTTACCTCAAAATCTCTATCCTATGAATTCTGTAGTAGCTCTGCAGCTCTGATGAAAAAGATGCTTTTCTGAAGTGTTTACAATATTCTGAAAATGTCTGGTTTGGATGTAAATTTAACAACATTGCTTTGTCTCCCTAAATCTGTGGGCTCCATCTTTACTGACTGCCAACTGTTTCACTCTGCACAGCCCTCAGTTTAATGGATTTCTGTCCCAGTATGAACAACCTTTTTAAATCCAAACAAAACATCTTGCATACTGACAGCACTATTACATATGTAACAATAAGCAATTTATTGTTATGTAATAATTGTTGTACAAAGCTAAACAACTCTAGCAGACTACTTATGTCAAAATTTTAAACTGTTCCAAAACATCTTGGTGTTTTTAATATGAATACAAATAAGTATCAATATAAATTATAATTTTCCATATGGGAAACAAAAGCATTCAAGTTAAACAAATGGAGAGCCTTAAACACACAGAAAAACTTCTTGCCCAAATTATAAAAGATATGACTTTCAGCTAAGCAGTCACCATAACATCAAAATATAATAAATTACATCTACCCGCCTTTTTAAAAAATGAAGTCGGATTGTATACATATCTTTAGATATAAACTATTTTCTGCAGTCTTCTCTCATAATACCTACTTGTTTTCCAATCAACTTCACAGAATCAAAATTCCAATAATAAGCAGTGCTCAGATTATTGTCAAGTATAACAATTTTCATTTTCATAATATTCATAGTAATTTATTAATAACAAATTGATTTACAAGTATGACTGCTTCAAAATAATGACTGTTCTTAGAGCAGTGTTTGAGAAAACAGAGGCAGCCTATTTCAAATATTGTGTATTTATATAGAGTAAAAATAAATTACTTGCATGTCTCTAAGATGCAACTGCAGGAGAAGCAAATAAGATAAATATTGATATGTAGAACGTGCTGTAACTTCAAAATTCTCTATTTCTCCCAAAGCTCCTATTATAATGTACAGGCCTGTGCCTCAAAGAAAACAGGTCATCTCACAGTTCAACAGGAGAGGACGTGACTAATATATAAGGATGGAGAATATACTGCAAAACCTCTTGGCAAAATTCCATCCTATCAAATAGTTGTCTGAGTTCTGATAGCAATTTCATGCTATTAATACTGATACCTGTAAAAGAAATACCAAAGATCCTGGTACAGTCTCCCAAAGGTATTTTTGCAGTTCTACTCTAGGCCTGTGACTTGGAATAATCAAATGAAACAAATGCTACTGTTCAGATTCCTAATCAAGCATTAGTTTTCCTGACTGGGTGGAGATTAAGTGAACTTCTTAGGATAAAGGCTATGCTTTTCTGCTTTTTAAACAAACGGTGAGTGGTTTCTGGAAAAAAATAAATTGAAAATTGGAAACAAATAGAATGAACCTAACATCCCATTAAGATTTCTCCCTGTAACACTGAAATTGATGCATTAACTAAATATTCAAAACCATAAAGACGTCCATTGAGGTTTTTTGTTTTATTAATAGTAGCTGATGAATAACAACATATGAAAGAACTATGTATTCATAAGCTCCAAGTAATAATAATATTTCATAGGACATAGGTTTTTTTCAGGCCACAGAATAACACTGAAGGGGAAGAGAGATAACGGGAAAAAAGAGGATTAAAAAAAAAAAAAAAGAAGGAAGAAGTTGAAATAAAATAAAACAAAACTGCTCCTCCAAATCCCAAAAGGGATTTGATCCAAAGATTCAAGAGGAAGCCCTCATATACTACAGATTTATGCTGTTACATAAAATATGAGAAGATGATTCTTCCAAGGAATAGTTTGAATGATGACTAGCATATGTCCCTTTATATGAAAATCAACCATGGAAATTACAGATCTGGAAGCCATGGAGATGCCAACTAAATGCCAGTTACTGGAGTACAGCTTTCTTTCTATGTACCGGTGTTTCTCCCAAGAGACGGAAATTTGTTGCAGTCAACATGCAGCCAAGGTCTCGAACTGAAGGGTGCTTCTATGTTCTAAGGTGAAGGTGTAACCACAGTGATTCTTAGGTGACTCAGACAACTAAGAAACACTCAGAATTAATTGAAGAAGTTAAGTCTAGAACTGAAATGAATATAATGATCCCATATAAAGAAAGAAAAGATGTCCCCTATCAACAACACTGCGTTCAGAGGCACCTTCAGGACTGAAAAAAATGGAGAGGGAAATTCGTGGTACTTGCTCCAGCTGATAAAGACACTGCCGGAACACTACCAGTGATGCACTTGACATATTCTTGGAATTACATGATAAATATGTTGGGAATGTCAAAATATTAATCAATGAAAGCATGAGTGACATTTCTACAGAATTGGTGCAGGCAGTTGTACGATAATGCTAACCATGCATGGAACTGACAGAGCAAGTGTCTGGTGGCTGTGTAACTACAGTAAGTGTAATACAGTAAGAGACCTTGCTAGCATCAAGTCTAGCCGATCAGTTTAGGCTTATTATGCATTATGTATTCAAAATGTCCTCAAAAAGACATGAAGCCATGAAATAACAACTTACACTATCAGGGAAGAAGGTATCTCTTACAAACTTTAAATCATCATTTGCATCTTTTTTTCTCCTTAATGCTATTTTTGCTCATTTTCCTTCAGTATTGTCAGATCTTTTCAACATATGTTGGCCTTTGAGCTTCATTTATAAGCATGTTTCCAAATGATGGATTAATACTTACGAAAAAACCTGATAAATCTCTTCTGATCTTCCTTTACGCAGTCTCAATGTCCAAGTGCCTGGATTTGCTTTCAGCTGAAAATATCCCTATGAAAAAAAGACAGGCATTTGTTCCATCTGCATTTCAGACTCAATCATTTCCAAAGCAAAAAGCAATTATTTAACACTTATATTAGCCCTAAAAGAAATGTGTCAGCGATGCAAGCAACTATCATCTTTCCTGCATGTCCATATTGATTTCTTTCAGCGCTCTATTTGTTTCTAGTGGAATTTGAGTTGTATACAACTCCACCAAGGACAGCAAGTAAATGAACAGTAAAGAAATAAATTACTTAACTGACTCCTAAATTGAAAACTTTGAAACTCAAAATTTCTGTCCAGAACAGCTTTCCAAGTCAACACAGTTCCTTCCCATTTTAGGAACACTGCAAACAGCTATCACTACGTGAAAGTCAGATGGAGCAAGCTTTGAAATGTGAAGAATGGTTAAAAGTTTCATCATGCCAAACATCATCTACTGTTGCAACCGTATTCAGTATTTGTGTAAAACTCAAAGATTCACAGTTTATGAAGTGTTTTATTCCTTGTGATATAGTATTTACAGAGAACAGAGAATAGCAGAAAGAGGTCTTATTCATCAAAATCCTTCCCTATCAAATTATCTTTTCCAACAGAAAATAAATTTTTCACTTCAGAAATCACAGGGTCTTCTGCTCTACAGACTGCCAAAATGAAAAATAATTGCTTTGCATGATGAGGGGAATTCTAAAGTGTGGATATGTCCCCACATAGGCTCTTAGCACTTACCTGAAGCATCTAAAATAGCAGCCTTCTTTTGCCTGGATCATTATGTGACAAAAACATTTATTTTAATCAGAATGTGAATCATACATTACATTTGTCAGTGGAACCTTCTTCTGAATATTACTACCTCCTACCACTGCTAAAGGTAATTAGGGTCCCAGTTTAGGCACTTCTGGTCAGAGTCTAAAATTAGGTTATAGCCAAAACTGTACTGGATCAGAAGAGGAGCAGGGGGCAAGTTCAGAAAATAAAGATGGTCTCAACTCCAGGATGTGCCTGTTGCTTTTCACATTACTAAGCTTGCAACACAGAGAAATGGATTTAAAGAACAAGATGCTCATAAAGAATTCTCACAAAGAGTGTGCAACTGTAATGACTATTCCTGTACTTAACACTTACAAGGTTGGCCATCACAATAGTATCAACCATGACAGGATTATTCTTTGTGCCCAGAGTGAACTGTAACCCTCGAGGAGGTTGTCCAGTTGTACCATCAAAGCAATGTCCTTCAAGCAATATATATTCCAGTTCATATTCTGCTATAACTGCCCCTTTTATCTGTGGAAGGAACATTTTCTCATTAAATTATGTCATTTGACTATGTGGGAAAAGCAACATATTACAGAGAGAAACATGCTGTGTGGGATTTATGTCAACTTAATTCAACTGTCAAAAAACCCAGAGAGGTCCTTCCAGAAACTTCACTCAATTATAAAACAGGTATCCAAGACTAAGAGGAAGGATCGCTGTCTGGAGGTATCTTCTCTCCACTAACTCTTGAGGATGCTGAGGCAGCTCTGCTTTGATAAGGTAAATCCCAACTTTTATTTTCACAATACACCTTCCAAATGCACAGCTTTGGTCAATCAAATACCCTCCCTGCTATGCATAAGCTTATTGACTGAAACAAATATAATGACTTTGAAGATGAGGGATTAAAACATAATTAAAAAATAATTAAAAGAATTGTGAACCAAAAGAGAGTCAAATACACTTTAACTTATCTTAATGAACAGTCATTTATTCAGGTTTATTTGAAGATTACTACTAAAAATATATACAAAACATAAACAAGAACTAGGAAGCTAACATAAAGAATCCTTTAATTGTTTACTTATTTCTGTCAACATAGCAGGAAAATTGCTATAACTTGTACTCTGCATTCTGATTTTTTTCTGTTTCATTGCTTTCTTTTAAGACTTGTCTTTTTCCTTTTTTTTTTAAGTAAGAGAGAAAATGAAAAAAGACAATGACAATAGAAATGATAAAATGCTTACTAAATCAACTCCCAAAGAAAATATTTCTGGAGAACAGACAAAAAAAAAAAAATTTCCAATTCCCTCTTGAAGTAGAAGGTCCAACACAAGTTTTACAGTGTTTACAAACTATTACTTACTTCCTGTAAATGTATGTTATCAAGATCACAGGAACTGTTCACTGCTTCAACCAACCAGCTTTCAGGAGTGATCATGTTTAGAGTCAAAAGAGGCGATTCTGGCAATTCAAGGAATTTTGCCATGGGTTCAGAAGGAAGGTGCTTGTTGATCCCATAACTTAATTCTGGTTCCAGAACAAACCGATAGAAGCTGTTGAAAAAGAAGTGTTACAAAAAAATATATTTTTACTAAAGCACAAAGTTCCAAACACAAAGTTCTTCTAAAACACTTTAAAATACAGTAAATGCTCGCCAATTTAATGAAGTTTGGAAGCACAGTAGCTCCCTGTTCTTTTGGAATACCATCAGACAATACCTACGGCATCCCAAATGAACTGGTAGATGAACACAGATCTATTTACTTTTGATAATTTTTTGCAGTGGAAGTGCGTATTTTCCATTAACATTCTAAAGGCTGTGAAGGTGAATATCCAAGAGGTGCATCTAAACATCTTGGCTGTGAATAGTGTCCAATTCTCAGAATCTGTACCACTGAACTAAGCAGGACTAATCTCTAGCAGAAGACAGAGAGTCTTTCAGAACCAATGATGACACTAGCAAAAGCTAAGACAGAATACCTCTATTCTCTATACCCCCTCTATAGGGGTCTCTCTATTCCTCTCCAGCTCTTTACCCCGCTAATTCCACAGGTAAAATGGAATAAGGGAAGGCACAGGGAAAGAGCCTGCAAAGAGCCCAGCTTTAAAAGCGACCATGGCAATGTCCACACACGAAACTCAGAAGACTGATGTTTAAGATGCTTTTGTGGTGTAAGAGATTTGATTAATTCCTCTCAAACTGAATAGAAAGTAAGGATTTCTGTTTTGCAGGCAAGTGATTAATTCCCTGACCCACCAGCTAAAGGGCAAGCACTACAACCAGCCTCTCTCACAGGTAATTAGTAATAAAGGTATTAGGATTACAGGTAAGATATCTGCCAAAGGGATGGCTGTGCTTAAACATTCCTCTTAGAGGGAAAGGAATCGTCTCTGGGGAATTCATTTCAGTGTAAATGTCTATCACCAAATTAGTGAACCCTGTTCTCTACAGACAGTTAAAAGAAACTTCAATTTATGGCAGGCACTCTTAGGGTGTAATATTCTTACCAAAATACAGTGAGATCTCAAATGCAGACTGTACATTTATTCAGATAAATTTCATTATAAAGTCTACTGAATCTGTAAAATTAGCTGCACAGACAGTGGGCTGTAAGAACCGACCAAATTAGGCAGACAATCTTCCTCTATGAGTTTTCACAGGCATAAAAGACTCTATTGATTTCTCTAAGGTCTGTTTATGAGAGGTGCATTTGATGGACTGGATCACTTCCTCGAGATCCCATGCTCGACACCTTAGAACAAGAGGTTTTCTCTAGACAAATGCAAACTCCTTAGGGTAACAATCAATGAAAAGAATCCAGAAAGACAAAGCAATGTTTATTTTTTAAAGGAATATACACTGATAAGGCTGTTTTACCAAACTGAGCAAGATCATATAAGAAAACTACTTACCTCTTCAGTGGCACCTCTGACAGCTCAGATTTGCAATTCAAAAATAACCTGAGTTTCATATTGATAACGTCCTTGAGTACCTACAGAAAAAAAAAATCTGTAAAAAATGGTTCTTGGTAATCACCAAACTTTGAAAATAAGCCAAAGTTATCCTTGTGACATCCTGTAATTTCTCAAGTTTCAGTAGAAATCTCAAACTTTTTAACGTTCTAAATATATCTGTATATTAAAGGATGTTGTCAGATATTCCAAATAAAGATTTGACCTTTTCTAAAACTGCATGATTTAGCACATGATATTCTTGATAGTCAAAATGTTAATGTTTTCTCCTAGTGATGCTGCTTTTTAAAGAGCAGCTGTCCCCATTTTTCAATACTTGAGGAAATTACCACCTTTCTTACATTGTGTTTTCTAGAAGATTTTAAAACACTTGAAGTTCTCTACGTACAACACATGCCTTTTATCCAATAACCAGTCTTAAAACTATTACTTTCACTCTGTTAGACACCAGTTCAGTGATTATTGGGTCAGAATCACCTTGTGGGGGTGCTGTGTGTGTGTGTGGAGGGGCAGGGATGGGTCAAACCTCACAGAGGTGGGGTGGTGTCACATCCCTCATGGCAGGGCCTGGACCCCACATGGGGAAGCCCCAGAGCAGCTGCCAGTCACAGCCAGCCTGGGGAAACTACAACACCCCCCCAGCTCCTGGAGCCCCTGACCCAGCTTGGACTGGCAGGGACAGGGAGAACACGGCCCCTCACCCTGGCCTGGGACCCCACAGTGGCCGGGGGGGTCAGAGGCCCCGCCTGGGGGTTTGGCCATAGAGACCAGAGCAGATAAAACCAGAGGTTTTGGGGAGCCAAGTGTCGCAGCCCTGACACCTGGACAGGCAAGAGCTGGTCTACCACAGTCTCAGTGGTAGCTCTGTGGTCTGTTCTCCCTCTTTCTCCTCTCTCTTCTTGCTCCCTCTGCTTATTTTTCATCACTCCTTTCTTGGTGCTTAGGGTGGCTTGGAGCTGGAGGGATTGGATTTGACTTAAGTGTGTGAATTGATTGAATATTGACTTGGGTGTTGTTGATTAATATGTGCTGGGTCAGTACTGTGGTGTCACATTTTGTCTAGCCTACGTAGTGTCTGTTTCAAACCTTTGCTGAGTTCCCTTATTTTCTCCCTTAAATTAATAAAGAAACTCCTTGGGAACAAGTCCATATCTTATTCTCTCAACATTTGCTTGAGATATTAAAGAACCGTAAGTATATATATAAAAGTAAAACACCTAGCAGAGCCCGTGAGCCCACAGCTCCAAGGCCGGAGTGTTACACAATCTTACTAAAATAGTTGAATACAGAAAACTGTTGAATACAGTAAAGCTTAGAGAACTATTTTAATACTTAATTAATTTTAAATGTCAGCAATAGATTAATTATGTATTAAACCATTCAATCAATTTTTTAAAAAATTCAGTAAGTTACTATGGTTCTACTTCCCTCTCACCCCCCTTCAGTTTCTTCAACTGTTTGCTACTAAAATACTAATGTTCTGGATGCTGCTATATAGGAACCATAATATTAGGACAAGAGCTTTTTCTTATTTTTATGAGCAATCTGTTCTGTTTAAAGCTAATAATGTTATTAATTTCTTTAAAGCACTCACAAAAACTTTTATTAAGTTATCTTTGTTTCTGTGGTTTCTGATACAAAGTCCTTATCTGGAAGTATAAAGCAGCTGTGTCTACATTTATGGATATTATTAGAAAAGCCAATAAGATATAAAAGCTAAGTTAAAATACTGCTATCACTAGAACTAAAATCTAAAATTATAAGGGCAAATAAATTTGGAATAAAGCAAGACAATGGTCATTGTTAAACCTCTCTTTTATTATAACTGTATTTTTTCTTTCCTCAGGTCAATCCATGGCTTGCACACATTCTTCACTACAAAGCTGTAACTTTACATAGCCCTAGGGACCTGTTCTATTCCTAGTTTCTCATTCTCATCCTTTGTGTCACCTGAATACCATCACTGGAAAACTACTGAACAAAAAATAAAGACTAAGGAACAGTGTATGTGAAGAAGCAGGAAACAAGAATCCAGCTGGAAGCATAAAAAGGGAAAGTATTACATGACGTAAGTTTAAGACCACAAAATCAAAATATACTGGCTCACATATCCACCTATAATTCAGAATAAAAAGCATTATATAAACCTGTACTGGACTTTACCTTCAAACAATACAAAAACCTCATCCCATCAGCAAGAATGATACTTCAGCAATATGCATTGGTAGGTTGCTGTGTACAGAATGAAATAATCTTGCAAAAGGCTAAGGCATCATCCCAATTAATGAGCTGGCCATGAAATTTAGGACAGAAGAAAAAGGAATAATGCCGTTCGTAATGAACATTTCAAAGGAATTTAATTACGATATTATTAGTGAGACAATAATGCATTATCTCTGTGTTTCAACAATGCAACTTCTGGAATACAGAATTCGGTTCTGTTATTTAGGTCTTATAAGCACACAAAAGCCAGGGCATTAAAGTCAATACGCGAAAATGGTTACAAGACTGGAAAGCTTCTTTTACAGGAAGGTTCAGTGTGTTTACTTTAAATCAGAAAATTCAAAGAAGAGCATGGATATTTAGTTCAGGAAGCATTTCATACTGTAAAAAGTGGCTGAATTATTTCACTTTACTAAGCCTGAAAATTATTTAAGAGCAAGTTTTATTGTGCACATGCAGTGACTTTGCAAAACACTTAAGTAACCACAAGTAATCTGAAGAGCATGAAATAAACCATGATTATTCAACCAATCACTTGCAATTGTTGGTGAACTTCACCACAATATGAAGCATCTACACTAAAACCAAACTCTTATAACAGAATCAACAGATTTCGCAAAATGATGAGAAGATGAATGCTTACAGCATAGATCTAAATAAAAATCGGTAGTTGCAAGTCTGAGTTTAACAGTCAGGTTACTTAGCCACTGGAAAAGCTCAGCAGAAGCTCTAATCTGTACTCAACCACTTCAGGATATTTAAATTAGGAATTCATTAAGAAATTATTTCTCCTTCAAATACTAATTGATAAAAAGAAGTCCTGTGACTTGTGTTATATAGGAAATCAGACTAGATTTTCAAAAGGGGCTCCCTCAGGAATTCCTTTTACTTTAGGGATCAAATAAGAGTTTCTCTCTGAAGACAGAATAAACAAAGGAAAAAAGACAAAAGATAATTGACAGAAAAAAAGAAAAGGTTTGACTTTTCTCACCCTATTTTTAAACTATTGGACACTTTCTGGAACAAGAGAAAAAAAAGAAGGTAGATGACCCTAAGATATATATATTATCCTAAGGTATAGTAATTTTTCAGCTGTTTTTGGTGAACAATGAGGAAAAAAATTACACAACTCTTCAATTTTGTCCTCCATTTTAGCGGAAGGAATTTCTACTCTATTCACATCACTATAGAGGTCACCTTCCTAACTGCAGGACTAATTAGCTGTTCCATATATTCTGCTAGGAATTTATGTGGTCCAACCATGGTTAAGTTATGGCTGGTATCTAAACATTTACTGAAGACAGTGACTGCGCCTTGTCTGAAAATACTCGATTCTGAAGTTATAACAAATTTTTTTAAATATGGAGAGTGCTACCTGCGTCCCTCTAGAGAGGACATATAATAGTTCTTATGATACAATCCAGTATATATTTTAAAAACAGACAGAAACCTTTACTCAGCTCTCATTCATGCTCTGACTCATACCTTGCCTCTGTCCTTAAATTGCCAGATTCTCAGAATAAGCAGGAAAGTTTGGATTACAGTTTACCTATACATATTTACAACCTTCTCAATTTCAATTCCACTTAATCTGAGTAACTTTTTGTTGATGCTTAAAAAAACCCAAAAGATTTATCTGAAGTTACTATTAAGTCACACAAAGTAATATAATAGCATGGTTTCACCAGGGTGAAAAAAAATCATGACATGGACATTTTCAACACAGACTGGAGCAAGAATCATGTGTTTTGCAATGGTAGTTACTACAAAAATTTTGCACCATGAATAGTTACCAAAACAAAATACTTGGCAGTAATTCAATTATATTACTCAAAAGAAGAGCTTTAAATACAAATATATTCCAGTGCTTAAAGTTTACAGTATTTAAGTCATTGATACATATAGCAAGTTAATCAGAAAGGCATTCAGTTAAGAACTTGGAGTTTGGAGATTTCTTGCTGTATGCCTGCTGTATGCCTGCTTTGCCTCTACAGCAGAACATGGTGGCTTTCCAGAAAATTATATATATACATTTTCTAAATATATAATTCCAGGTTATTTTGCATTTAAAAAAAAAACTATTAAAAAGCATAATCTACATTAAAATAGCTCTGATTTGTTTACTTTCAACAGTATTTCACTATTCTCTCCTAAGGATTGGCTTCTTGAATAAAACTAGAGCTACTATGAATCAAATAGGATCTGCAATAGCTGAACAGCTTGGTTCACCATGGGAGTCATTTGCCCAGGCATGCATGAGGGAACCTGTTGTGCTAGGAGGCACGGAGGCTTCAGGTCTGAACTGCAAGGTTTTTCACGCAATTTACACTCATATTACGAATTTCTGGCTAAATGGAGAGTTTCCAGTCAATTTCAACATGCAAATATTTTCATTTGGTACCTGAGAATGGTGAAATGAAAGATCTGGTTCTAGAGAAAAGCTAGTCTTGAAATATCAGAATTTTCACGAATTTCAAAAAGCATATTACTTTGCTTCACTATTATATATGAAGGGTGAGTGGATGTGTCAACATTTGATATAAAAGGATATGAAAATGGGAGGGGAAAAAAGAAATGTACGAATTTATAAAACTTGTATAATTACTGCAAAAAAAGAAGATAAAATGGGATGTAGCAAAAATCAAGTTATAGGCTTCAGAATTGTAACAGACCATAAAGTGAAGACAAAATTTACATTTTTATGGGAAACTATAAAGGAACCTGAGGCAGAGTGATACTCTGCAGTAGGTGAAAAAAGAAAATAATTTTAGCAGCTATGTTTTTAGGACCGTTTCTCTTTGGAAAATCAATAGCTACACACAATGGAAAACTTTCTAGACATACTTGGTAGCATTAATCAACTGAGAAATACCCATCGAACAGCTGAAAGGTTTATAGTCCAATCTTCTTATGATGATATCACAAGTCAGATTTAGACCACCTCATTTGGGTACCTTGGAAAGCTAAGGTGGTCTGGTTTTAAAGAATGAAGCATATGCTTTTTAAAGATTTTGAAATGGAACATCTGTATTATGTAGACAACCTCCTCCTTTCCTTTTATTGACTCTAAAGAGCACTTAAAGATCCACTTTTAAGAGGACTGCTGCATGAGGCGTCTGAATTTTACTTGCAAATAAGGTACTCACAATGATAAATTAGGTCACCCCCAACTTGTTTAGATGAATCAAAACAACTAAACCCATACTTAAAGGAAAAAATCCCCTAAATTTTGTTTGCCCTTTTATTATACTGTACATGGAAATTAGAACAAGTTCAGTAAAAGAAATTACCACCATCTTACAATCAATAACTGAGCCATCTTCTGTGCTTCTCTTGTCAATGGATCCACAATAGCAATAACATCATAGAATGGTTCATTCTGCTGGGGGTTGACTTTCACTACGCTGTTAAAAAAGTATTTAAAGTGACATGAAAACACTAAACCGAATTTGCGGAAATGACAAACATTTTTAGGCAAGAATTTGTAATATCAGAAGCACTTCAGATTTTACTGCTCAAGAAGACATTTCCCTCATTTCAAGCAATAGCCATGACTGTTCTCTGTGATACCATTAGGGAAGCTACATGTGAACAGGAATTAAAAATTTAGCATTAATCTACATAGTTCTATACCAGTTATTGTTTAGATACATTCCCCACAACAAAATTAATAAACCACAACAAAACTCGAAAAAAAAGGCCTTTTAGTCACTCATCTACAGTTTCCCTCACTGAGATCTAGGACCATCAGATTAGACAAGTGCCAGCAGTGCTAAAATGAAAAAAAAAATAAAAAATACAAGCAGTGAGAAAAATGGCAACTGAGAAGGGTGAAACTTGACAGGACGGATTAGCTTTATGCATTCCAGAAATAATTTAGTTTGATAAACTTGATTAGACCAAATCAAGGAGACCCCACTTAAAGTACTGTTGATCTACCAGAAGGAAATGTTAGTAAACCTCACTTTAAAAAAGAAAAACATCATGCGCTGTCAATACACAAAAGAGACTATACGAATTTGTTTCACACAAAAAATCTGATAGCAGCACAGTACAGACTGTTACTAGCCAGTAACTAACTTTGACAAAGGTGTTAAACTCTTAAAACAGGCTACTACTGATTTCACTCCTATGTTCAACAACAGGGACAGCCCACCAGCACAGCATACTGGAGCACCTTCACCAATAAAACAAGTAGGGATTTGGAAAAAATATTACAAAAATCTTTAATTTGATCACAGTTTTTGTGTTATCATATGTTCTTTTAAAAAATGTACCAGTCTGCTCCAGTAAGCTTGTCCCAGCTAATTTAAAACCAGCTTTCCTAGTATCCCATTACAAAGAGGACAGGATTCACAAATTCTCATCATGGTACCTTAGGTCTCATTCATCAACAACAACAACAAAAGGTGCATTTAGGGTGTATTCACTTTCTAGATTTAGGATTCCAAACACAAGGAGCCAACACAAAAATAAGGACACTAAAGACAGTGAGCTCCCTGAGTGTAAATCTGTTGGCTGATGACAGTCAGTTCAGTTTTCCTTAAGGAATTACTGCAAGTGAGCCCTATTAATTTGGATTTTAATGTAATCTAGTTATATTAGCTGTGGTCATGAATGACACTGCTAAGACACAAACTGTTATCCAGATATAAGCACATGTCTATCAGTCTTGACAACAGTAACCAAGATCCACAGACAGAAGAAGCTGTGCTAGTATTTCACATCAACAAAAGCAGTGGGGGCTTCTTTTAGTTCTAATTTGTGAAACTCCAACATTTCAGTAAATGTATTGACTCCAAGTTTTCTAATTCCAGATCAACCACTTCCAGCCACATCAACTGCAATCACCCTTTTTTCAGCAAAGGATAAGGTTGGCAAATCATTACGTATCATGAATTAATTTATTAAGAAAGAGGTACAGACACATTATGGTATGCCATATCAACGCGTTGTTCATACAACCACAGAACCAGCAACTCTTTTCAAACTGGAATGCTTACCCAAGTTTCCAGAGACCTTATGTAGTCATCCATTCATTCTACTTTTAATATGAAAGTACTGTAAATGCCTTATCATGACAGACATAACTTACCTGTGCTGCTCTTTGAGTAACTCAGCATCTTGTCTCGTCTCTGTTTTAGCCAAAGATGACAGCAGGGCATCTATTTTCATAATCAAATCACTGCCACTGTATTAAATAAAGCACATTAGTTCATTTTACATTAGAAAAGGAATAAAACATTCACATTTTTATGTCTGTCTGTCTGCATAATATTTAGGAAGGCCACATCCCAAACCTAGGCTCTTTAAAGTTATTCCAGATAACAGAAATGACACTTCAACACAGAAAGCCAATAGATACTGTAAAAATAATATAATTTTGTTTTCTTCTTTCTACACAAACTGGATCCTCAGGCTAAAAGATGTCTAGAACTCATCTGCACACTTCTACAATGAACAGATGCGTGAATGCTGCCTGGCACGGTGTCAGGGCACCACATCTGCCCACACCTCTACAACAGGCTCTTTTACTCAAAATTTCCAGACAGTGCAGTTTATGACCTGAAATATCAATACTCATCTATTGGTGTGGGTCTGAGATGTACTGTATTTTATCAAGCTTATTATGATTCTTTACAATTACTCTTAAGTAAGCAAGAGCTAGTAAGAATTCTTTAGGGTTAGCTATACTCTTGGTTCTAAAGGCAGTGAAAGTAGAGAAAGTATGTGGAGTAATTTAGCAGAGCTGCACATGTGATATGAGACAAGTTGGAGAGGATGTGATTCTTTAGACATGGGGATCCCTTATGCCTTAACCTCACCACACATATGTGCAATGATAGAAGACTGCACTTCTCTTGAGTAACACAGGGTGCCTTTTATCCCGCTCTGGGATGTAACAATGAGGTACCAAAGAGGTTTTCAGCAGCAGAATGATATATGCAGTTGAAAACCAACATATACATTTCATGTATATAGTGGAAAATTATGTTAAATAGCATAATCAGTCAAGAATAAAGGTGATACAAAATTTCGCAGATGTGCAATTTCTTTTAGAAAACAGGGCAACTACTTGAGTAGAGAAACATACTACGTCTGTCAGGGAAATGCTAAAGAGGGACAGATAAACCTGTCTACACAAAAGTACTCAGATACTAAGAGGATAACAAATATACAGCATTCAAACAGCAAAGTACATGTAGAGTGTGTATATATATATACACTATGAAGACTACTATGACTATATATTTGAACCTTTGTTCGTATTTCCTCATGCAAAAAGATGATTAATTTGTCACAGGCAAAAATATACACGGCAGTATATCCCAAAGCCTCAAAATGCAAGAGAATTTTACCTTTTACTACTGTTTCCCATCTCTTTGACAAGAGTTTTAATCTTCTCTGCTGAGGTACTGTATGTTACCTTTTCTAACAAATCAAAGTCTTCTGCATAGAATTCATTTTCATCTAAAGGACCCAGTACCTTAGATAGAGTAAAAAATGTTACAAAGAGTAGAATGTCCCAACAATGTTCCATCTGTAAGTAAAAATACACTAATATTTTAAATGAATGTATAACATTCAATATGCAACCCCCAACGCCATCCCCATCAATATTAACTATAAAATACTAAACTGTATAGTAACTATGCAGAATTAGGTTTTTACAGTTATGTGATTACAGTTAATTACCACTCACAGTGAATACCTGCAATGGAAATATCTGTGCTATCTTTCATTATACATCTCTCTGTAAAGGAATGCACTATTTAGAGATACCAACTCTAAATTTAAGAAAAAGATCTGTTAGGTACATTATTTTAAACTCAAATTACTGCCTGTCTGCCACACTCCTTAGTTGTTTAATTCTACGAGCAAAATCTTAACTTTTCAAAGCTTTATATCCATTCTAACTAGAATGGCTAGAAAGGAAGAGCAAAGGATAAGAAATGCAGAATAAGAGAAGATACAGAACTACTATGATATTTGGTGTCTGAAAGAAAAGAAGGTGCCTTGAAGTTCCAGAAAACAGCCTTGAGGATGCTGTTTGGATTTTCTGCTCAGTCTACCTAGCCGAAGGGACCCAGGTCAACTCACAGGGTACCCACGATGTTGAATGTAATAATGTAAGTTTGGTACTGAATGCCGCTCTCCCAAAATTCAACTGCTTCCTAAGAATGAGAAATTATATAACCTCTCTGGAGTTATTTCACTTTTGAATTTTTAGTCATATTAATGATGTATGAGATAGATGAAACCACAGCGTGATTATGAAACACCATGCTGATTTTTAGAAGTCACAACTAGAAAAAAAAATTAATTTGATCATAAAAGCAAAACTTAAGCGCTGAAATAGCAAGGGCAGAAATGAAGGATGTCCTATGTCTTTTCTTTAAAGTAATCTTTCAAGTAAAAACACACTTTCAGATGAATGTTTATTATCAAATTAATCCAAGTATTTTTAGGAAACTTACTTCCCCAAAACTTAAAATACGACATTATTTGAGCTTTTCAGGCATACAGAACAGTAATTTATAAAATAACATTGCATATATAGTTATGAGGGAGTCAACACCAAAAAAACCAACAATTCTATTGTGCTTCATCAACAAAAATGCTTCCTGTGTGTTTCTTGGAGGTATTTCAGTCGCATCTCAGAAGCATTTAGGATGCACAAGAATAACTAAAGTCACAATGTAAAAAGAGTTTCCAGTAACGAGATGCCATCATATTATCTTTCTTTCTAATGGTGGAGCAATAAAGAGAAAATAGAAAAGAGTAAAAGAGTAGTCTTCATAAATTTTATTTGCAATGTAAGGTATCAACTGCCATTTAACAAGTACTAAATATTGAATGCAACACTATTTTTAATCTATAGACACACTGTAATTAAGATTATTGTCTTCAGAACATACATACAAGAAATTCAAACAACAAAATTACTGTACTTTTACTATTAAAGAATTAAGAACATAAAACAACTTCATATCTATAAAAAATGTATTTTAGAGTTTGAAATACTAATCTAGTCAACGTAACTTATACACATTTATTTATGTGGTGTAATATAGTTAATTTCCAGATCAAAATTTATTATTAAATATGATAAATAATAAATCAGATATTAACCAATTTAGAGAATTTTGTTGTATTAACTCTAAATTAGATGTGAGAATTTCATACATACATAGCAGCTTCAATGGAATGGAGCTGATGAAAAAATTAGGAGTAAAACAAACTAAAAAAACCCAAGGCAAACATTCAGACTATTCTCTAACTACAGGTTGAATAAGCAGGAAATCAATATAATGCATTTTCTTCAGCATGAAACTGAAGTTCTAGGAAGTAAAAAATTCCTACAAGAAGACTGAGAGATTAATTAATTTCTTTCTTACCCTGCCATTGCTCGTAACAGCCATTTGCCCAGGAAGCAGCTTAAGAACCTCCTGGCAGAACACCTGGTGGGTTTTAATTAAATCCAGTCCTAAAGTGTTGTACTTCTTCTCAAATGCATTGCCATCCATTCCCTAAAGCAAAGGCAAGACATGAGATGGTGGAATGATTCAGCAAAAATCAATTCCGTAACAGATCAGGTAATCAAAGATGTTCTTTAAGTTACATGGTAATGAGAAATCAAAGTAAAACAATCTCAGCTTCAGTGTAAGAACATGACTGCTGGTGTGGAGCCAGGGTCTCACAATCAGGTGGTGTGCAGTTTGTACCCTGGGGCAACTCTGAATAACCATGAGAGGAATGCTGAGCCTGAGGGTAAGCACTTTTCCCACAATCCAGCACACAGCTGCATGAAAAATAACATCCTTGGTTAACAACTGAACTGTATTCTCACGTTTAGGAAAAAGACGTAAAAAAACCCTGTAACACTCTAAAAACCTAGCAGTCATTCAAATGTGGCCATTGGATACAACTCGAACATGTTTTGAGGAAGCCAACGTCATTCATTAGACAGGCAACAAATCCATGTTCAAAGTGAGGAAAGAAATGCCAGCTTACATTGGTACTGTGCCTCATCTGTCAAAATTATCATGCCACATTCAGCTCTCCTGATACGTACTTTTTCACTAGTAATATGCAGGCCAAGCAAATAGATTTGCTCAGATACAATTAACATAGCAAAATAAATTAGTAACGTCTGCTTAATTAGCTACCTTTAAGTCATTCAAAATTTATTAAAGAAGCAAAAGCACAACTCAAAGCAACCAATTAATTTTCCAATATGGGCCAGAGAGTTCTTTCAGTCTTCCAATGATTCCTATTTAAAAAGACTACAATTTATAGCTCCTTCTGAAACAAAAACTGTAGTTAGCAGCTGTTATTTGGTGACTCAGCTCCACTACCTGTGAGAAATCTGAAATCAACAACATTTGTATTTTAAACCAATGAATTTGCATAAAAACACAGAAGAAAATGTTGGCCATAATTATATAATGCTTGTTAATCACTTCAGTATGTACCTATTAATGCTCATAACCACAGCAGCAGTAAAAGGTTACTTCTGAAGTCTTCATTCTTGAAAAACATTAATATTGTAATTTTAACTGAGAGTTATAAAAAAAAATCAACCATTAAAAAATAAACTATTTTGGTCTCAGTTATCCAGTATCTGTACTCTATTTTTCAGTACTCTTCCTTGACTTTAAACAAATTCTCTATTCTTCAATTGCATACAAGTTGTCAAAAATACAAATTTGCTTGAGCAGAAACTGTATAAGGGTTGTAAATTTATTAACATTTGGCCAAACCCTTTTACTCTAATAACACCACCTTACAATAAAATACATGCAAAATGCAAAAGAAAGTAATCTAATCTAGTTTTTACTCACTGGGATGAGGAATTTAGTAATTTTGGTTCCAGCAGCAAGGGATTTTGCGGTCTCTTCCTTACTGAGTTTACTTAGGAAACTTTTTAAATTGCTGTTGTTTTGGGTTAGAAAAGCAGCCAAAATTCCTCTTGCAATAACTGTGTTAGATTCCTTTATTTTTGATGAAGGATTGTTCAAAACCCCAACTCGTGTATGACGGCTTGTTTTCTGCAAAGAAAAATGCAGAACAATAAGCAATTTTACAGTTCCATCTGCTGGTATGTAATGTATTCATACCTGTTATAACTCTGTGAAATACACTTAAGTACTTAATTTTTCAATAGCTATTTGTCTTTAGAAAAGATACATCGATGCCTAATTCAGAACTGCAACTAGGAGTAAAAACGTGATTAGTAAGGATTTACCTATCCTGTAATACATACTTTAGAAGATTTTTTTAAGAGAACAATTGCCTTGGAGCATTTTGCAGAAGTGTATTTTTAACACAGGACATACACAAGTGTTCATTTACAGGTTTCAGGATTGGTTTTGTAGATGTTTTTCTATTTTTCAAAACCTATCAAATGAAGCATAAAACAAATGCAAGCAAATGTATCCACTATCACTTTGATCTTAATCAGCAGAAAAATCTTTCACTTGCTAAAGTCAGTGATGTCATTCAAATTTTACCAGAGAGCTTGATGATTCTAAGGTAGAATCAAAGAGCACCACTAACTGAAGAAAAGGTAGATGGACTCTACTGAAGTAAGGAATAAAAAAATAAAGAGGGCAATCACAGGTATTCAACACACTTAAACTTTAGCAAACTTTAAATAGCAGCCCTTGAGAAAAATTTTGTTATGGTCTTCTCCAGTGCAATGAAAGATGTTGAGATGACGGAGAGACTTCAGAAAAGGGCTTCTAAGATGATCAGAAGACTATAAGGAAGCACTGAAGAATCTGGGCTGGCTCAGTCTGGCAAAGAGGAGGCTATGGGGAACTGTAAGAGCCACCAACTGCTACTGAAGAGGGAGTGAAAAACATGACAGGGCCAAACCCTTCTTGGTAGCAGTAGAGTATCACAAATTTTTGCCTGGCAGAAAAAACAATACTAGGAAGGTACTGCAACACCAGAGCAAATTGTAAAGGCAGGGGACAGAGTAGCTTCCTTGGAGAAAATTAAAAAAAAAAAAAAAGTTGTTGCACTTTTATTTTTGAAATTTTTATATTTTTAAATTTAAATTTATAATTTTTGAAAGTGTACAGTGTTGTTAAGAACATATACATAATAATTATTTTAATAAAACCTGCTAGAAACTCACCAAGCTCTTCAAGGCATTAGAAAGCAGTTGTCTACCAGCTGGTTTATCAAAATCAGCAATAACCCAGATAGTAACAGCATACAATGCATCTTCATCTGAAAATTAAAGATAATCCTGCTTTATTTTCTGGAGAATCTTCTCATAACTAATGAATAACGAATTAATTCTGTTTGAGATTTGAAAATGTATGTGTATGTTTGACAGCTGACTTCAATTGCAAGATTAATCTTTGCCACATCAGAATCTTTTGCCATCTGAACTGAAATAAGATTCTTAGGAGGTAATTTATCATTCTAGTAGGAAAAAGTCACTAAAAGAGCCAAGCCATTGTTGCAGCACTGAAACAACAGGGCCCTAAACAATAGGCTAGCTCAAATTAACAAGACCTGCTTTACCAAAGGTTGTGAACATTGGATGGAGGCTGGTCATATAGACAGAAGTGAAAAGAATTAAGTAGTCACAAGAATGCATAAACTAGGCCCTGGCAGCAAAGGAAGAGTCTTTCAACTAAAGGCAGGAAAAAAATTTACCATTTCTGGATGCAAATGGGAATAATATTAATACAGCCTAAAATAACTATCTTGTTAATTATAATTTATGCTAATAATATTAGGATGTGATCTGGCTCCTGAAAGAAGATACTGGAATATTAGAAAAAGTATTTATTTACATGGGATCATTGGGATACTGACTTATTCAGAATATTTTACTGGCAAATTTCAAAAATTTAACAATGTAATACCCATACACAGATAGACAGATAACCCATACAGAAAACTAATATACCCTTTTTTGTTAAATACTTCATGTTGTCTGAAATTACAGCACTTTTATCTTGTGAGTCCAAAAAGGAGAAAGTAGAGAAGTCTTCCACACCAAATGGAACTGCAAAATGCAAAATGCAATGTTAGACTTTAAAAAAAAATAAAAATAAAGGAAAACCATAACAACAGCCAATATGAGAAAAGTAGTCACCAGATGTGGGTCTGAAATGTATGTATCTTCTTTCTGCTCCAAGAATAGTGGGGTTTATGCGGGAAACTACGTTGTTCTGATCCATAAGAAAATCTATTGCATTCATGTGATCATCTAACAAACCCTGTAGTAAGAGAAAAAAATTCAATCTGTATTTTTGTAGTCTCAAGACAAAGACCAAGTACTTGTACAGTCTTTGAACTGAGCACAAAGCTTCTATATACACCCAGTTGTGAACAATGTCAAGTCAAAAACATAAATTATATCACACAGGTAATATTTCAAAATAACAGATACACATTTTTCAACGAACTGCAGTACATTCTCAGTTTCTGATTGAAAAATTCCATCTAACAATTGTATGCTTTAGTTGATCCTTCAGTATTGAATACTTTAAATGTACTGTTTAAAAACCATGAGCACAAATTAATGTAAAAATGTAACTGCAAGTGTGGTATTATTAATTTCAAGCCATGTTATTATAAAAACTTAATAGATAAATATGACTCTAACAATTCACTGCCAAATAGTTCATCTTGCATTCACTCAGAAATGTTGAACACACCATGAACACTGCCTGCTGGAAGAACTTGGTGGCATCAATGATCCTCTGAAGAATAACTGTCTCTAACTCTTCAGCATCCATCTCTTCTCTGTTAAAGGGCACGCCATTAAACAAGACTTGAGGCAACGGGCCCAGGCGACTCTTTCTATAAAAGGTTGCTCCTGCCTGATTGTATGAGAAATATCACAGGATTAAACAGACTGTGACTGACTGTTGCAAAAAAATTAAATTAATATCAAGAGACGATGAACTCTAATCTCCAAGCACTCTTCACTGTCACGCCTTCTCATGAGTAGCAGGGACAAAACAGAAGAGTTTGGAAACCACAGAGGACAGACAGGACTCATTTCTCAAACAGAATAACAAGAGAAATCACAGATACATACATGGTGTTTTAAACTTTTGCTTTATCATCTTGCTGAGAAAGAATTCTTGGCAAAAAAAGTTAAGCAAGCAACACTGGAGAAAAACCCTGAGACAATCTTTATTTTTCTCAAAGAAAGTAACCTAAAATACTCAGAAGGCTTTTATGTTCAAAAGTGAAATCTTATTTGATAAGAAAGCAGAATAAGCTAATTTTTCCTCAAAACGAAAAAATTCAGTGAGACAAACAGAAATGAAGATGTACTGTAACTAACTCCCCCTTCTAATTTCACATCCTTTCATGTTTTCTTGCAGTATCTATGAGTTCATCTTTCTGTTATCCCACTGTCTCCTCCCTGGTCTTCATCACAGTCCCACTGTCCCCACTTGTACAAGACATTTCCTCCTGGTGGCTGACTCTTTTTCTTCCTTTAATATTCTCTGTGGGAGACTTTCCTCTCCCAACTGTATCCAGCTGTTTCCAGGGCAGATTCAAGCTGTCCTTCCATATGAAGGCCAGAGGTTTCCAGTGAGGAACAAAGAGTGTGAAGCATACAACACCCTTTTTTCCAGCTGCCCCAATACATCTTTTTAAAGAAACATAATGCACCTTAGATAACAAATTTTAGAAGGAAATAAATGAAACAGAATCAGAAACACAAGACTGTATAAATGGCATGGCTGAAGACACATGTAGGAAAAAGGTATTTTATTTATGTTTTAGCAGAAAACTGTCTACTCAATCATGGGTAAAAATATCTTCTCTAAGCCTTAAATCAAAATGCGTAGCTGTCTTTCACAAAGGATACTAAATCCAGAAGGCACGATTAGAGAAAACAATGATCCACCTAGAAGACAGGCTTCAGCTCCTCATCCAGAGACACAGGCAAACACTTTCTACAGCATGAGAGAAATCCCTTGACTACTAGAAAAATATTCATGCTCCTGAATGCAGCAGGGAAGAGTCAATTTTCATAGTGAGAGCAGTAACGCAGAAACCCTTGCAATTAATGACTGAATGAATGGTGGGTGAAGAAAAATTTGACTCAAAGATACTGTATTTACTTACTGCAACATTTCACAATCCTTCAGCTTAGCAAATTACTAAGTTGTACACTGCACTATTTCTTACCACTTGGGTCTCAACATACCTTCCTTCCTTCATCCCACTCAGAATGAACACCTAGTATACTCTGAACATCAGCACTGGGGTATTCACTTCTAAGGACATCTTTCACAACATCTACTGTTAAAATATTTCCATCTCTCACTTCATGGTACATCTGTAAAAATTATAACAGAAGGAAATAAAAAAAAATGTAGTAAGTTGTCAAACATAACTTGATAAAATTAATAAAAGTAAATAAACAGTAAAGTGGGTTTAATCTTTTTATAGTGCTCTAGCAGATTTTACATCAGTATAATTTTATATTGCTACATTTCAGTTTTTATATTGCTTTAGTAATTATCACCATTGCACATATGCACCATTTTTCATCAGAGCACTGTTCTAATTAATGTATTATTGTACCGTTAGTCTAAATTAGAAGTGGCAAAGGAAATACACTTATGTGAGCTGAATGTGAAAGGTTATTTCTCTTCACTAATTAGAGAAGCAATCTAAGTTATTTCAATAAACTACCCAATCACGGGTAGTTACAGGATTAATCCAAGCCCAAATTGGTCAGTGGTACTTTTTTCTACAGTGATAATTTTTCCTTACCAATATTAATTTATTTCACAGAATAATATTTTATTACTTTCATTAAACATACAATAGAAATTTGAAGTGAAAAATATTCAGTCCATTTCTTTTCAAATGAGGAACAATACATTTTCCTCTATAGCTCTGAGTATCTCAAACCTGTATTTTACTGATTCTATTTTTGTTATCTTTTAATTATATTTATCATCCTCTCCTTTTTATATTGTGAAATAAAGAGAGGAACACAACATTCTAAAAAGCATATTGTAAATTGTATTTTGTGATCTGGTCATGGATAATTGTCATCCATGCATGTCAGCTCCCTAACATTTGTGGATTCCTAGTTACTTCAGTTCCTTTCATCTCAAGCCCTCTAAGTTTGTCCATGACATTAGTTTCTAGGCACTAAACAGAAAAATAGAAAAGAAATGCAAGAAAAAATGAAAAAATGTTATGCATTAATACCATATTCTCTGATATGATTTTCACCTGCAAAGTCTTTATACAGATTGCTCATTTCATTTTCCTCCAGTCATCTCTCATATCTGAAATTCCTGCCTTTATGAGAACCTGCATTCTCTCACAAAGAAAGCCTGCCTCATTCACTCAGCTGAAAGCCTGAAGTACTTCTGTGTTTTGTACACTCATGAACAGCTCAAGCATGATCAAAAAAAGGAAATTATCTTACTCTGTTCACTTTCTACACTGGAGAAAAACCAAGGGTTTATAGGACTACCAAAGTGACATTAAAATCCCTGTACTACAAAAGATACAGAAGACAAAGACAGGTCCATTGCATTAACACAAAATACAGAATATTTTTTCAAAAGAAAATACTAAAAGCTGTAAGGCATGCACCTACTTTTTTATATTATTGAAGAAAGCTTGTTGATAGGCAAAATGATGAGCAAGTTGGTTTCTGGAGAAGTAAAGTATTTCTGCAAATAATTCTATATAATACTAATGCTATAAATGTTTTTAATACTTTACTTCGATATAAAGTAAATGTATATGTTTCATGTTATCTCAAGGTAGCAAGATCGTAACAATGGAAAAAATTAACAAATTTAAAGAAAAAAAAAAAAGAACGAGATGATTTCTTGGTAAAGAACTGACCTTAATTATTGAAGTAAAGGCCTGAAAGGTGTCATATTCCTCTGCAATGTAATTAAAAGTTCTCCAAAGACCTATTCCAGCATCTTCATTTCCATCAATTTCTTCTTTTGTACTTAAAATGAAAACAATTCCAATTCTATAAATAAACAAAAAGAGATCATACATTTTAAAACAATATCTGCTTCACACACATTCTAATACTAACACAGAAGAACAAGATGCTTGCACTCAAGTAATCTGCCCAGAATATAGGGATGCAAACCTTGTACCTGGAGTTGGCTGAATACCTGCCTGCCCAAGGAAAGTGGCGAATGAATTCCTTGTTACACTTTGTTTGTGCCAGTGGGTTTTGCTTTACCTACTAAATCATCTTCAGCTCAACCCACATGTTCTCTCACTTTTACTCTTCTAATTCTCTCCCCCACTTCACCAAGGGGCAGTGACTGAGTGGCTCTGAGGGGTTTTACTGCCAGCTGGGTTAAAACAACAACATCCAGAAAGCCTAAAAATTCAAGACACTGATGTGAAGATCCTGTTTCTCCAGGGAACAAAGACTGACCAATAAGACAATCTGGCCAAACAGACTACAAATAGTGGCGTAATAATTAAAGTCCAAAGTCTTTCCCAGACTAAACACCCAGAAGAGTTAAAACTGAAGGTATTTTAAGTTATATTCCCTGCTGAGAACACATAAGGATCCTTCTGGTCTCTACTACACTATTGGAAAGGACTTCTGATCATTACAGTCAGTTCCACATCATAATTGGTATAAGACAAGAAACATCCTTCTGTTGAGCCTCAAGTGACAGAGCACAACCACATCCATGGCTAGAACATACAGATTCTGAGGAGAAAAAAAATATAAGCCCATTCATGAACACAGATGTCTGCATTAAAAGATGCAAGACTGGGAAGGTGGATTTTGCCAGTCACCTGGAATTTTGTGCGTCCAAAGCTATCAGAACACTTGTAAACACTTCCAAGCTTTTCACTGTCTGGTATCAATGAATTTTTTAGAAGGGCAACCCCAGCATTTTAAGATTAAACCTGCTTATATAATGGGAGAGAGCAATGGGAAGAAGATGGTGAAACCCAGATACTTTTATGAATCAGAGATTTTATGTGAATACTTTGCCGTTGCTGCACTCTGGGGATCAACTTCATGTAGTTTTCCAGAGCACATCCCTGAATCCTCCCAAGTATCTGTAGCTAATGCTATACATACTAGGTCTGCAGCAAAATCCTCAACCTTAACTGTCACTCTTCCAAAACAGATCCAACACCGAAAGACTGCTCCATGAGAAATCCCTATGGAAGCAATTATTCAACTTTTTTCTCCGCTACATTTATTTTTTAGCCAACCTACAGGTAGAGATGTCTCTGGCTGCCAACTGCAACCAAACCAACCCAATACTAACTGGCTTACACAACCACAGCCTTCTATGAACTGCAGCTCTATTCCTGACCACACATGTGACAGCACTGGATAATGTAACCAATGTGTCTTATCGAAAATTATGCCCACCATCAAAAAGACACAAATTGCAAGAGAACTACAGTCTTTCTAAAGGACTGCCAGAGACCCAAATCTGACTTCAGCTATACAAAACACTGTGCATCTTGCAAATATTTCCACGAAGCTCTGTCATAGCTGCTACAAGATCATGAGGCACCTATTAGTCTCATGACACCTGGGAGCTACTACAAGAACATGACCATGAGCAAGGCTGAGCTCATACTTTAGAGGACCTTCCTATTTACAGTCAGTAAGTTGATTCAGGAGGCCAGCTTTCCACAACAGATATTTTAAGGCTATTAAAACGAAATCTGTCGTATCAGTATAAAATCGTTTAAATAGGTGTTCAGGACAATCAGGTGTACATCAGATCACAGGACAGAGGGATGCAAGAAATACAGCAAGTTCTCTAAAAATATATAAATAATAATCAATGCATAAAGATGTACCATGTTCTACAACTAATTGTTTCTCTCATTTTTACATCTCATTATTGCAAATAACTTTCCCTGACTTATGTCACCTGGATGCCATAGGAACAGTCTGCAAAGCCAAATATGACAGGACAGACCCCACGACTTGTCTACATCTTGAATACTGTGTACATGGCTGTTGCTTTCATTTCAGAGAAGATACATTAACACTAAGAAAGTTCAGAAAAGGACAATTCAGAAAACAAAAACTTTGGAACAGTTTTCAGGAAAGGAATTAACTTGTAACCTAGGGAAAGAAATGAGTGCAATTGAACATAAAGCTTTATAAAATCATGACTGGCATCTAGAGAGAAGAGACTGCTTAGTCTCCCATTTCTAACAGCTACAGAGACAGTAAATGAAGCACTTAAAAGTCTGGCTCAAAACAAATGAAGCAGTTTTTCATACGTCATATAGTTCAACTGTGAAAACACCTGGAAAAGGATACTGGGGCTGCTAAAACTTTACGTGAATTTAAGGGAAAACCAGAAAAGTTTGTGGAACAGAAACCCATCGAGGGTTGCTAAAAACTACATTTGGATCTAGAATTCTTTGATGTAAATGCATGAATGCCAGGAAATACTCAGGCAAAGAACTTGGTTCCACTATTCTTCTTATCATACCAAGACAATTTCTTGTGGCTTGTAGTAGACAGACTGACCAAAATGGATCTTTACTTCTACCCAGTTTGGCTACTCTTATGCTGTTATGTATCAGAAAAAGCAAATTATGTTCTAGACTGTATTCTCCTCAAGGATTGAAGTAGTATTGCCTCCTAGGTAGTGACAAAATACACAGACAACTAATACCTGTCCTCCATTAAGTTTTTGTAACTGAAAAATAAAACATTAAGAATGACAAAACAATACTCAGAGATTGTACAACTTGAAAGAAAAATGAAAAACCTGTAAGTTACTGAGGAAACAAAAAGCATTTTGCAGGAAGATTTTAAATATTTAACATGGAGTTCATCTTGCTGAACCTTTCATAAGTTATGGAAATAAACAGTTCTTACTTCTGAGACCAAGTCTTTTTTTCTTAAAAGTAGGCATCTCAGATTAACCAGATTGTTCCCCAGAAATGCCTCTGGCTTGAATACTGACTAGTTCAGACCCAGACAACCAATTTTCAGAAATTCAAAACCTGATGAAGGTAATGTTGCTTTAGTCTTTCAGTATTTATATAAAAACAAAATCAGGTAAAGCAATCTCAATCAAAACAATAAAAAAAATTCCTTCAGAGTGTGTTTTACTTACAGAACATTTTGATTACAATGCAACTTCATGAGTGCATCCAGTGGGACTACTTGACAAGATAATTTTTTATCAGACTTTTGCAGTTCATTTTACACACACTCAAGTACGTTATCCCTTGCAATCTATTTGCTTAAGAAGACTTAATGCCTGAGTAAGCTTGACACAACTGAGTAACCAATGTGTCTTATCATAATGCGGTTGCATTGGACTTAATTTGAATTTATATCTTTCTCTAGGAAAACAGAAGATAAAGAAGAAAAGAGGAAAGCAACCTTAAAGACTTTTCCTCAAGACTTTCAGTTTTCCTTACCTAAGCGGTACATTGTAATGGTAGAATAATTCTGCCACTTTCATATAATCACCTGTTTCTTCTTGGACAGGATCAACAAAAAGTACCTAAGAAGAAAAAACATATCATGCAGCCAGCATTTTTCTTGATGTCTTTTTTTTTTTCCCAGACATAAAATCCAAGATAAGAATATTAACTTCCAAAGGAGCTGTATGCCTCAACTGTTTTCAATTTTTTTAGAGCATTCATTGTAAGAAAACATTAAGAGCATAAATGAAAATAACTTCAGAATTAATAAATCTGGTGCAATACTAAAACCAGGATTTAACCGTTTATTAAACTTCAAACCAAGTAATACCACTTTTCTCCTTTGAAAGACTCTGCCATTTAACAAGGACACAATGCTGATTTTTCTGTTAGTTCTTCTAAATCACTCTCTTCTGTTGTGAAAACCAAAGAAAAATACATACACAGAATATATTGGCTTAAAACTTTAACTAAAAAATGGAGCTTTGGGAAAGAATTCTTCCTTCCTGCCTCACATATTTTTGTAGTCACTCACTTACTGTATAAAAATCAGATCTTTCAGGCATGCACAGAATCTCAAACTGGGATGTGTTTGCATAGACAGATTATCCTTATGTAGATTTAATTATGACATCTGTACTTTATTCAGCTTTGCACTGCAAATTACCCTTACAATTTATCATATTTGCTAGAGTAGATAAAATGCAGCAGAATAACTTTAAAAATTTTGAATGCTTCCCCCTCAGATTATAGTTAAATGATAGGTTGTAGATTTCTATAATATAGCTGTTACGTTTAACAAATATAACTTTGAATACATAACATAATCTACTTCATATTACAGGCTTCTTATGCTTCATTAGAAACACACTTTTTTTATTACATATTGCTTGTATTTTCATTTGTCTTTTTATACACTGAACTTCATGTCACTTGGAACATCTACATCCATGAACAAGCAAAGTGCTACAGATGTCATCAATCTGGGCTTCATTAAGGCCTTTGGTGTGGTCCTCCACAACATCCTTCTCTTTAAATTGGAGAGAAATGGAGCTGATAGATGGCCTGTTCAGAGGGTAAGACCTCGGCAGGATGGTTGCATCCAGAGTGTACACCTGGAGGCAACAGCTCAATATCTGGTCTGTACTGTGACCAGCGTTCCTTGATATCTTTATCAATGACATAGGCCAAGGGATTGAGTGCACTCTCAGCAAATTTGCAGCTGACGCCAGGCTGAGTGGTGCGGTTGACACATCTGAAGGACAGGATGCCATCCAGTGGGAGCTCGACAAGCTTAAGAAGCGGGCCCATGGGAATCTCACGAGGTTCAACAAGGCCAAGTACCAAGTGCTGCACATGGGTTGGGGCGACTCCCAGTTTACTAATACAGGCTGAGGGATGAATGTATTGAAAGCAGCTCTGCTGAAAAAGACTTGTGGGTGCTGGTGGAGGAGAGGCTGGACATGAGCTGGCAGTGCTTGCTTGCGGCCCAAAAAGCCAACTGTATCCTGGGCTGCATCAAAAGAAACCAGCAGGTCAAAGGAGGTGATTCTGCCCCTTTGCTCCCCTCTGGTGAGACTCCACAGGGAATATCCAACTCTGGGGCCCTCAGTATGGGAAAGACATGGACCAGTTGGAGCAGGTGCAGAGGTGGGTCACAGAAACAATCAGAGGGCTGGAGCATCTCTCCTTTGAGTACAGGGAGACTTGTAAGAAAAAGGGAGAGAGGCTTTTTACCTGTAGCAGTGACACAGTAGTGACAGAAGAGGTAATAGTTTTGAACTAAAAGAGGGCAGATTTAGCTTGACTATGGAGAAATGAGGGTGGTGAGGCACTGAAATTGTCACAGGGGAACTGGTCACCCAGAGAAGCTGTGAAGGAACCACCATTTAACTTGTTAAAGGACAGGTTGGATGAGGTTCTGAGGAAGCTGGTTGAAGATGTCTCTGGTCACTGCAGGAGGGTTGGACTAGATAACCTTTAATGGTTCTTTCCAACCCAAACCATTTTATGTTTCTATGGTTCCTACAATTACCATTCATAATTTAAATTTTAATTTAAGTACCAATAGCTGCTTCCTTACCTTATTAAGTGATACAGAATGCTATGTACAGAGCAAAAAATTGCGCTACAAGACATTCATAATTGGTATGCTTTATAATGTAAATCTTTTTGTACCTCAGTTCAATATTTCTAAACCAAGGACAGTTCCCTCAGTAGCATACTATGAAGAAAATTCTTCAACAGTACTGAATTAACTATGTGTAGCATGGAAAGGAACATAAAAACTCCTGAAAAAAATGTGCCCAAGTCTGGATATCAGACTCATAACCACAGGTGACTCACTAGAAAAAGCAATTTTCACTATTATTAACATCCACACAGAAAACAAATCTTAATAAATCCAGCATGTGTATTTTTTTAATAAACTGTCTGTCCACATATACATACATACACACACTTTGCAAAAAAATTAAGTTCTCAAAACTTACCAAATTGTGTAAATTGCGTCTAATCTGCTGGAGAACTGCAGGAAATGTGGGTCTTAGCAGTTCCTGATAGCTTGCAGGCCATGTGCTATAGTTGGGATCTTGTTCTATATTATTAATCCACTGAAACAAAACAGGCAACCATTTCGAAAACACTCAACTGAACACTGAGTAAAATACATAGGCATAAATAATAGTATTTTTGACCCCATGGAAAGTCTGCAAAGAATAAAATGCCCTCCTTTTTTTGGTTTGTTTTTTTTTTTTTTTTTTCTAAACAGTAACAGAAAGTAGCTTCTACAATTCACCTTTTTCCAATCAAACTGTTTTTATTTGCAGTACACAATGAAATTATTAACAGATGTAAAAGGAAAAAGAACCATTGGTACTGTGTGTAAGAATGTGAATATCTTTTTTCAACTGCGGATACCACTTTCACAATACAAATGTAACAACATATCACACAGACATGTAACACAGCACAACCATCTTGTAATCCAAATGCAGTATTTATCTATAACCTACAGTAACAGCACTTTAGATCAAAAGAACCAATTCATATGTAGCCAATTTGTTCTTCTAGTCCTTTCCGTGCAAGCCTTCGCAACCAGAAGAGTGAAATATGGCTCTTTCAGGTGAAAAAAATTAATGTTTTAGTGCCTTTTCCACTGACCTTTGTAATGAAACCTGCATATATTTTGAAGGGTAAAAAGCTCAGTCACTGGACAGATAGATATTAAATATTTAAGTGGTCTACAATTCACTCTCCATACTTGTAACCTACACTTAGAAGTCTTACATAATATGAAGATCCTATGTAGCATAAGGTAGCTAGATTAATTGCTGTAAAATCAAATTCTATCGCTGCAAATGTGCAACTACTCTTACATGTATTTTTCTATTCTTTTGAACATCCTACATCTTAAAATTTTAGTAAGATATAAGCTAGAGAAAATTACTCCCCTAAAATATATTGAAGGAATATTATCCTCCAAAGTATTTTAAACTGCTTATCAATATATGGTCTTAGGACTAGTATTTTAATTACACTACCAAAAAAGAGAAATTATCTTCTACATGGAATTATCAAGTATGTAATATTTAAATAAATAATTGCTTAATTACTTACTATTATCGATGAATGACGAATATCTAGCGCATAACCATTATCTGCAGGATGTATATGCAACCTCATAAATTTACTCAGGATCTCCTCTTTGATTCCAAGTTCATGAAGGCCATGCATCACTTTTCCTTCCAGTTTAAGAGTCTCTAAGATACTTTTTCAGGAAGATAAAATATATGTCCACACAGAACTCCTCATGACATAAAAACTATTTTTCATATTAAAAATAATCTTCATATTAAGAGTCTTAGAAATATTTTTCATTTTATATTCTCCTGGAGCCTAATGTTTAAACGAACATCACTCAATAACACCCTAAGTGTATGTCTCTATCTTATTTCAAAACAGAATCACAACAGATTATACAGCTCTTCTGTTGATTTACATTTATTTTACATGAAGCAATTTTATCCATCTTTAGTAAGGGGTGGCAAGACAGCAGAGCAGAAGGTTGCTTGCTGCACTGTCCTGGCTGAGGCAGAAATCCAAGCAGGGGTACCCTAAGACGAAGCATTGCAAGTGGGTAGAGAAGCAGGCAGCAAGTGATGGAGACATAGGAGAGCTCCAAGTCTGCACCAGTGCAGAACCCTGAAAACAGCACAGAAGAAACACATAGCCACACCTTTAAAGCTTCCCAGAAAACCCAGTAGGACTATGGAACATCTGTTGCAATCTGAAAGTTCAAATTTGAGAATGAAACAAACCCTGAAGTACTTCACTGTAGAACACAGGTGGCAAGATTTTACAACTGCTTTAATTTCTTTCCTGCTTCATTTTGAGTTCTCTATTCTGAAATATGTTGAAATTAAACCTAGCACTGTCATTAAAAAACACATTATTACTGAAAAAGATGCAGGTGATTCCATCTCAAAACTCTAGCTGAGGAAAAAAGTAAGTAAAAATTGCAATCAAAAATGCTAAAATTCACAAAAGTTTAAGAAGACATTTTGAGCTAAAAATTGAAGTGAAGTAATTATAGACTCTGAGAAGTTAGTAAATTTACTAACAAATTGCAGGCCACCAGAGACAATTTTCAAGTAGTCCTGTTTGTCCTGCTGTTGACAACAGAGAAGAATACAAGTGAAAAATGTTTGCAGTTTGAGTGCTTGCATAAAAGAGGCAAGTCACACCCAAAATAATTACACAATTGCACAAACTAGAAAAAAATTTCTTATACCAAAAGGCAGATGCCAAAAATAACTCAAGGTACTGGGTATCTAAATTCAATGCCTACAATTTTTTGTAAGTTTTAAGAAACAGGGATATGAAACACTTTACTTACTATAAAAAGTGCTTTCCCCACCTTTTTAGAGATACATATCGGATTCCCTTCATTTCCAAATTAATTTTACATGACAAGTTGTAAAATTTTAAGTAAATTAGAAAGTATATTCCAAGAGAAAATGCTGTTTTCAACTGCTTAGACAATGTTCATGTTCAAAGCAAAACCACTGTAAACCAGTGTTCCCTCTGCTGGAGCACCTCCTGGCCCCAAAATGCAACAGATGAGATTACCACCACGAGCACAACTTCTCCAGTATTATGAGTAACTCTGTAATCACCAAAGATGTACCATCTTACCTAAAGGGATCATGAAAATCCAAGTCAATATGGAGGCCATTTAGAAATAAACGTGTTTCTCCAGGCTGGATTCCAAGTGTTTCATGAAAATGCTAGAAAGTGAAAAGCACTGCTTATTTATTTATGTCAACACTAACACACATACATAAATACACACACACACATATATGTATAAAAACCTTAAGTAATTCTGCAAAACATACATATCAAATCTCTTCCACAAAATTCCTTCTTTTATCTAAGTGTTGGAAAAAATATTGACAATATTATTTTATGAGTGCTATTTAATACACTTTGAATGTGCAAATACAAATGAAAAGAGCTGGCAATTACCCCCCAAACAACCTAGAGTATCCCTATTTGTACAAGGCAGAGAAATGGACACATTCTCAGCATTTGCCAACAGAACGTGAAAATCATAGAATCATAGAATCACAGAATAGATTGATTGATTGATTGATTGGTTGGAGAAGACCTCAGAGATCATCAAGTCCAACTCTTGGTCCAACTCCAGTCAGTTTACTAGATCATGGCACTCAGTGCCACGTCCAATCTCCGTTTAAAAACCTCCAGGGATGGTGAAAATACACACACATACACAAATATGGCTTTTAAGTTTTTGAAAAACTCCTACACATCCAGTCAGAAAAAGGAGAATTTGCACGTGTCCTTCAGACTTCCACCTGAAACCAGCTTTTTCAATAGCGTAACATCTCTCAATTCTGAAAAAACTGTGTAGTCACAATTGTACTGGGGAATTAGGGAAAACAGACGAGAAACCTACAATCTCCGCTAACAAAGGGACCTTGGGAAAAAAACACAGA
Organism: Grallaria varia; assembly: GCA_013396735.1. NCBI lineage: Eukaryota > Metazoa > Chordata > Aves > Passeriformes > Formicariidae > Grallaria > Grallaria varia. Next base: position 3,277 of record VWZG01011839.1, on the reverse strand, counting down.
TCAGAAAGGGATAGGATAGTATATCTTTGCTTAGCAACGAAGAAAAGAGATCCACAGTAAACAAATACAATAGGAAGCATTTAGGGAGTAAAGTATGTAAAATCATTCTATTCCAGAGAGCTCTGAGGCACCATGCTGTTCAATCTCTGGTGGTTGCAGTAAGATAAGTAACAGGAGCAACAGCAGTAGTGTATCCCAACTCACCCCATGAGGAGCAGTTAGATTTCTGGATCTGTCTTAATTCCCAACAGAGGAACGGAAAGCACAAAAATACGCAAAAAAAAAAAAAAAAAAAAAAAAAAAAGGAGGAAAAACACTATTT
>VWZG01011828.1:14633-25549 GCA_013396735.1 Grallaria varia | reverse complement strand
AAGGTAATAAAAACCCTTTTTTTTTTTTTTTTTTTTTTTTTTTTTTTTTTTTTTTTTTGGAGGGGAGGTGTGGGTGACAGAAATGAAACATTTCAATGAACGATGCAAAGAGAAAGACTGAAAATCTTACAGGTATTACTTTCATGTGTTTGTTTTCATTACTGATTGGTTTGTTTATTCATATGGTTATTATTTTTAATACAGATTACACTACTTGTATGATCAGATCTCTTCTATTTACAGTTTTTGAAGGCAGATTCTGGTACATTCATCTACTCTGTTTTGGGAAGCTGTATCCTTTTTCCTATCAGAATTTTTTACTTTAATATATTGTATAAGGAATGGAACAGTGACCTGAGTATCTGATCTTCTAGTAGGATTGCATGAAGTGATAATACCAAAATGTGTATTATGCAAAAAAACTCTTAAAACTTTTATTCATAGTCTCTTTGAAGGGTATAAGCAATGCTGTAAATCATCTTCTCTAAAATCCTTCTTCCACTTCATGGAATAAACAAGTGTACTCTAGCTGGTACAATCCCTACCTTATTATGACTTAATCTCTGATTCCTGCTTGGTTTCTATAAATAGGCAGATATTAGTTCAGCTGCAGCTCAGCATGCATACCTTTTTGTGACTGTGGCATTCCTAGTGGCAGTTACTTCACCACAAGCCACACCTTTGCAAAATGAAATCCTTTAGAAAGAACTATTATTAGGCTGTAAGGAGTATATAGTGTATAGAGATTCCACTCTTGCTAAGGATACTGCATAGCATATAGTTCACCAACATATGCTTCAATTTAAGCATAACAGCATTTAAAACTTGAAAATGTTTATTATATGGATAACCAACATAGCACCGTAACTGTATTTTTCTCCAGCTATAATGTCTACTGTCCCAAACTAATCCCCCTTCACCCTAAAAATCTGTCTAATTGGAAAGGGTAAATTCAGTATTTGTGGGCTGGTTATTCCAAATACTGTTGGACTAGAAAGAGTAACACAAAACCAAAAGCACAGTAGAATTCTCCTTCTGTGAGCAATTTCTAGGATTATTATAGCTTCACGGAACAGGTTCCTCTAGTACAGATTTTCCATAAGAAAGACCACTTTCTATGCCGGTTATTCAAAAGTCTTGAAAACTCTCTGGGGAAACTGCGCAGTGCCTGCTGCACTTTTACACTGAAGAGTTTTCCCAGGACACTTAAGGTGAAAAGTCCAAACAGTAATAGAGAAAGAAAAGCTATTTGTTGATTTGTAGCCGTCACAAAATCTCCATTTCAAGATCTCTGTGTTAAAGCATCAGACAAGAAAACCACACTCTCTCAGAACTTGAGACAACCACTAAGAATTGTGAAAAGGCTGAAAGTATCTAAAAAAATAAGTGGATGTAGAGCTGGGTATCTCTCGGCCTGTACATGGAAATATGCTTTCCTGTATGACACTACCATAGCTTTCAAGGAATTTGTCTCCCACTTTTCTCTCAGGTCTAAATTTCTTCATAACTCAAAACTTTAAGTAACTACTGGGCGAAGTGATAATTTTCATTTCGCCATGTCGGTTTGATTTATGTACTATTTGGAAACAAGAAGGTAAGACACTACAAGTGGATGCCAGATGAAATAACTACCAGATAGTACAATACATACAGGAGACAAATACAGAAAATGAAACTGCATGGCTAATTTGAAGTATCTGTAAAGGTTCAGACCCACTATTTACAAGTCAAAGTATTGAGGAAAGGGAAAACACAGGAGCCCAATAGCAGTAACAGGCCATGTTTGTTACAGCAGTTATACCGTGAGACCTGTTGCATGAAGTAATACTTTATAATGGGAAAGACAAAATGGAGTGATAGATTTCAAGAAGGTTGCTGGGAGCTTTCAGATCCTCCATGAGTTGAAAAACATTGGATGAAATACCTCTATCTGAGTTTAAGAATTAAATAAAATATCTGAACTTGGAAGCCTAAGTTACTATTTAAGTGCCTAAATATAAATAAGCTGAAGAATGGATGCAATCAAATGCAAAGCTAAATATATTTACTTCTCATATCAGTATTTTCTTAGATAATAAATCTGCTGTTGAAGGATGGCATGATTCATTCATTGTTATTTCATTAAATCAAATCTAATAAAATTACATTATTGTGTCCTTAGTATGTACATTTTAGTTTAGTTGAGTATTGATTTCCATACCTTTCTGAATATATCTTGATACTGAATGTAGCATGATACTTGTTCCTCTGTCTGAAGTTCTGAGACTCGGTATGGATGTCATGCCTCTCTCTTTTTTCAATTGCTACACTTACTCTATTAAAGACAAATTATCCCAAGAATTTACACTGGAAGGTGACATTCTTAAATTCAAGGACCATTAAAAAAAAAATCACAATTGGTCTAAGATGCATAAAATCTTATACTTGAAGAATGGATTGAGAGCAGCCTTGGGAGGAGAGACTTAGGGGTATTTGTGGATGAGAAGCTCAGCATGACGCAGCAATGTGCGCTGGCAGGCCAGAGGGCCAATTGTATCCTGGACTGTACCAAAAGCAGTGAGGCCAGCCCGTCAAGGGAGGGGATTCTGCCCCTCTGCATCCAGCTCTGGGAACCCAACACAAGAAGGACTTTGACCTGCTGTGGCAAACTCAGAGGAAAGCCACTAAGCTGATCTCAAGGCTGGAGCACATCTTCCATGAAGACAGGCTGAGACAGTCAGGGCAACTCAGCCTGGAGAAGAGATGGCTCTGGGAAGACCATATAGCGCCTTTGAGTACCTGAAAGGGGTCCACAAGGTAGATGGAGAGGGACTTTTTACAAGGGCATGTAGTCATAGGACAAGTGTAAAAGGCTTCACATTTTAGATTAGATACTAGGAAGAAATTCTTTACCGTGAAGGTGGTGAGACACTGGAAGAAGTTGCCCAGAGAGGCTGTGGACTCCCCATCCCTAGAGGTGTTGAAGACAAGACTGGATGAGGTTCTGAGTAACCTGGCCTAGTGGAAAGTTCTTTGCCCATGGCGAAGGTTGGAGATAGATGAATCTTTTAGGCCCCTTCCAACCCAAACCATTCTATGATTCAATGATTTGATGAATTAAGATGATTTTAATTGATCAATATTTGGTAACTATACAAAACATCAAGTCCAGATACATCAAATCAAGTTTTCCCCTTCAAGCAGTCAAAACCAGTTAGCCTGCTATTGTTACCATGTCTTGAGTATTTAATTGTACACTAAATGAAAATAACACTGCAATTGTCATTTGAAAACTAAAATGTATACAACTGCCCTGAAGGCATTACTTGCCTACAGAGAATATAGCTGGATACTGTAGAAGCCCAGAGGGGTGGGTTGTCACAGATGCAAAGGCAAACAAGACAGACTTTTGAAACATTTCTTCCCTAGTACCCATACACACGTATCACTGGGAACTATGAGCCTCTCTGCTCAATGCTTTTACTGTTACCAGAGAGCCTATTTTGCCATGCTGGGCTTGCCCAGTTCTGAATCTCCAAGGTATATTACAAATGAGCTGTACTTTTTTCTAGTTTAAAGGAAGCTAAATTGAAAACTTTATGTTGTTTGTGAGTAACAGAGGGTATACTGACATCAACAGAAAACAAATCACTCTTAAAAACTCTGATGGTTTACAAACCTGCTCTTTAAAATCTGTTCAAATAAATTTGTAAAGAAAAATGGATCAATTAGTACTGCAGAATAAGACACTTGAAAGGAATGTGGAATGCCTTTTTTCCTTAAAATGTTCTAAAGATCATGTTATTTTTCAACTAGGCACAGAACTGACCTTAGAATTTCACCAAATAGCTGTTGTGTCCTACAGCTCGTGAAGGACACATAAATGCTCTGTAAGAGTAACATACATGTGATAATACATATTATTTAATCCTTATTTTCACTATAGCTTTCCAGAGACTGAATATCTTTCATATTTAGGCAATTGTTTTGTTCTGTTCTCAAAAGCAGGAATGTTACTGCCTAAATAAGACAAAATAAAAATTTTCATATATTTTTTTCCATACACATTTTTTAAAAAAATAATAAATTCTCAAGATAATCCAGGAATATCCAGTTAGGCAGTCTTAAAAGTAGATAAATAAATGCCCCTTCTTTCTGTTAATATCTTTACATGCTTCATAGTATAAATGAATTTCCTATGAAAAAAACTGTTCATGTTTTTTTCAGATGCTGTACTTGGTTCTATCCATTCCTTTGTAGCCTTTTATTTTGTAGGTTCCATTTTGTTAATTCCATGGAGTGAGTCACACAGGGAAAATTATTCTGTTTATTAACATCTACTGACAAGTAGCTTTTACTGGAAATATTATTGTATTTTTTAATGATTAAAATAACAATTATCTTAAATCATTCTGCTATGATCAAAGAGTTAATTGAGTCACAAAAAATATCAAGCATCATGTACTCTGTTTAGGTTTCAGCAGGACATACTGAATTTTTATTAGCATAAAAATTGCCACTTAGTATAGTGTACTAGTGAATCCCATTTCTATTTTAATGAGATGAAAGTATAATATGCTGTAAATTATATTTGCTGAACAACATTCTTCATTTTTTATCAGCTTTCAACATTTTTTGTCCTTCTTCTCTCCCCTTCCTCTACTCTTCTTCCTGCCCACAAATACTGTGCTGAAAATATCAAAGAATATAGTCAACCTTCACTTACAAACATAGACAATTTTTTGGTTGTCTCTGAATGCCAAATACAAGGATTTCAAGTAAACCTGTTATTTACCAAAATATTTAACATTATAAATTCTCTTCCCAGTAGGAAACAAATTTGTCAAGTGAATCCCTCTGGAATGAAAGACCATACCCACTAAACTCAGGCCAAGATGTTTAGAAAAAATAAAAGCACCCAGAAATCTACTTACAAAATACTTCATAAAAGAAACAGCATAATTAATTAATATGTAATCAATCGTGTTTACTGTAATAATTTTTTAATGAGTCTGAGTTTTTTTCTTCATTATTAGCTTCCTCCTGAGAGGTAGTAGTGCAGGGTAATTTTTGCTGAGTCAAAGTGCACTTATGGATTAACTCTTCCCAAAGAAGAGAGGGCAACTCTTTGTAAGCAAGTAAAAGTGAGAAGAGTGTAAAGGAACTGCATGAACACTCAACAAGTGTTTCATGAGTAAAAGAAGCTTCAGTTTAGTTTCAATTATTGTGGCCTGGTTTTTCAAGAAGATATAAATCAGGATTACATCCAGCAATAGCAATACTCTCTGCAAGTTTATAGGATCCTGCAAGAAATAACTCGAAATTAGCCTGAATGTGACTGATTAAAGGATATACTCACAATGAGACATAGTGTTTCAAAGTGTTTTCAATACAAATTAAAACAATGGTAGTGCATCAAATGGAACAAAGTAGGAAATAACAACAAATAACTTTATTTACAGATTATATGATGAGGACAGAAGAGCAAAAGACAGGCCTTGGCAAGATCTACATCTCGAAGATAAAAATGTTTAGTTTGACTCAGTTGTGGTAATATGAACATAGCAGTAATTAAAAAATGTAGGTTATATTATTGCATTATTCTGGAACAATAGATTAAAATCCCAACAAGATACTCATTGACACAAATTGAGCAATGGCAGTTTGTATTACCTCATATGGTTAATTTATCTTGCCTGCACAGAAATTTCTCATGCAAAAGTGCTGTAACTATTGTATGGAAGACTATAGAGCACTTCTGTGGTGAGGGATGTCATTTACATATACGTATCTAACCTATCGAGCAGGGGTGCTGTCAAGCTCAGCTGAGTAACATATCTGGAGTACTTTGAACTTTTCACATGCGAACATTACAGACAATCAAACGACTGCTAGTATAAATAATAAACAAACGAACCTTTGCCCTATTTTTCAAATAGTAGAAATTATTTCATGTCTCCCCTGAAATTCAGAATGCTGAGTGCTGGTTAGATGTTACTGGGCAGATAAGGTGTTCGACATACAATGGAAAAGACCTAAGGTACCTTAAATGGAAACTGTTTGATTCAGTCAGTATCTTGACTCCATCTTACTGCACTCATTCTAACTTGAGAAATAAACTTCAACAATGCCTGAAGGAAAGCAACACCTGTCACTGAGCATAAAAAAACAGGGAAGAAGGTGACCTTTCATATTTTTCAGTATTGTAAAAATCAACTGGCCACGGAGGCCACAATTTCTTGGTCTTAAAAAGATTGCATCTCAGTTTAAGAAATCTTGATTAGTTTTTTTCCCAGATTCAGCTTCAAGTCCAGATTTCCAAAGGAGGAATTGAGATATGCATCTACAGTTTTTATGTTAAGTATAAAATATCTGAAAACTAGCTAAATACTGTGTTGAAGGAAAGAAGTTAGGAGAGAAGCCTTTTTATTAGAAAATACAAATCTTTCTGGAATAAGCAGATGAAAAAATACAGACATGAAAACACTGGTGTTAGAAGTGAAGAGTCATGCCATGAGAAGGGCATAGCACTAGTCAGATTCAGTTCCCCATGATAACTTCATGAGCTGAGGTAATTCGTCATGTCTTAAGAACATAAAGAAAAGCTGATTTCATGCATTAGCATGAAGATTTTAATTTTTGCATGCATTTTCTTCAACAGTTACAAATTCTATTTTCATAAACTGGAAGAACCTGCATAACAATAGAAAGCCAAACTAATTTTGGCTGGCTGAAAATCATACAGAGTTCCATAAAATGTAAAAAAAAAATAAATTTAGCATGATTATTTAAGAACACTGTCAAAAACAGATGGCAGAAGCTTTTTAACAATTGCATTAACTCAGGGATTTACTAATCACAGTACCATTTCGAATGGAAAAGACCTCCAAGATCATCAAGGTCTACTTTTGACTGAATACCACAGTGTCAACTAGGCCATAGCATAAGTGCCATGTCCAGTCATTTCTTGAACACTTCCTGGGATGGTGAATCCACCATCTCCCTGGGCAACCCACCCTTCCAATGAAGAAATTCTTCTTATTGCCCAACCTGTACCTTCTCTGGTGCAGCTTGAGGACGTTTCCTCTTGTCCTGTGACTGGCTGCCTGGGAGAAGAGGCCAATCCCCACCTGGCTACAACCTCCTTTCAGATAGTTGCAGATACTGATAAGGTCTCCCCTGAACCCTCTTTTCTCCAGGCTAAACAATCCCAGCTCCCTCAGCTTTGTTGTGATTCTCTGGACTCACTCCAGCACCTCAATGTCCTTCTCGTAGTGAGGGGTCCAGAACTGGGCACAGGATTTGAGATGTGGCGTCACCAGAGCTAAGTACAAGCACATCCCTGGTACTGCTGGCTGCGCTATTACTTATCCAAGCGAGGATGCCATTGGCCTTCCTGGCCACCTGGACACACACTGTCTTATGTTCAGCTGCTGCTGACCAGCATCCCCGGGTACTTTTCCACTGGGCAGCTTTTCAGCCATGCCTTCCTCAGCCTGTAACACTGCCTGGGGCTGTTGTGTCCTAAGGGCAGGACCCAGCACATGGTCTAGTTGAACCTCATATCACTGGCCTTAGTACATCAATCCAGTCTGTCTAGATCCCTCTGCAGAGCCTTCCTCCCCTTCACCTGCCCAGCACTCCTGCCCAGCTTAGTGTCATCCGTGAGTTTACTGAGGGTACGGACTTGATCCCTCATCCAGTTCATCATTAAAGATACTTAACAGGGCTAGCCCCAGTGCTGGCCCCCGGGAACACCACTCGGGACCAGCTGCCAGCTGGTTGTGACTGCATTCACCACCACTCTCTGGGCCTGGCTATCCAGATAGTTTTTAATTCAACGAAGAGTGCACCTGGCCAAGACATGTGGTGCCAGCTTCTCCAGGAGAATGCCATGGGAGACAGTATCAAAGGCTTTGCTGAAGTCCAGATAGGTAACATCCATGGTCTTTCCCTCATCCACTTAGGTAGGTCACCTGGTTATAGGAGGAGGTCAGGTGCGCAGGCAGGACCTGCCTTTCCTAAATCCTGCTGCTGAATGTGAACCCCTGGTTGTTCTGTGTAAGACACATAATTGCATCCAAGACGATCTCTCCCAGGACCTTCCTGGGCATCAAGGTTAGGATGACAGGCCTGTAGTTCCCTATATCCTCCTTCCAGTCCTTTTTGTGGATGAGTGTCAAAGTGGCCAACCTCCAGTCATTTGGGACCTCCCTAGTTATCCAGGGCTGATGATAAGTGATAGTAAGATGTTTTTGAAAAACTAGTCCGTAATAAAACTAATATGAGGCAAAGGATAATATGTATAACCATGTATTTGCATTGGGTTTTATTAAATATATAAAGCTTTAATGGTCAAGTAAACACAGTGATATTAAAAAGGAATCAAGAAAGGATTTTTTTTCTTCTTCACTGTCTTGGTAACCAAAGTAAATTTCATTCAATCTTAATAGGTCAAAAGTTGATAGAAAACAGGAACAGTCACAGTTTACATTTTTGAATCTGAAGTTGATGTATTCACCTGCAGATAATTTTTATACCTTTGCTAGTTTAAAGACAGATATTCTTGAACACAGGTTTTTCACTTTTATTTTCCTTATGGTAAAACTACAAGGCATGTGCAGTATTTGTTTATGCAATTAGGCAAGCTAGAATTGAATACCATTTTTATCTTTATTGGATTTGCCATCACAAATGCAGATAAAATGCAATGGAAAGAAAAGCCAGGTTACATAACTCAGCTGAAAATGTTTCTAAAATAAGTTTCAGTGTGAATGGTAGTAGGCTGCATATTGTTAATACATAATTTATGTTGTATAGTGTCTAATGCGGTAAAGCTCTACAAAATCTTAGTTCTCCTACTATCATCACAAATGGGTCTGAGTATTTCTAGGACTAACTTTATCCTCACCAAAGACATGATTTGCCCCAAACACTGTGCCCCTTTAATGTATTTTGCATTTCCTTCTCTACAATCCAAACTCTTTTAAACAGTTTCAGACTGTACTGAAACTACAGAAAGTAGTAGTACAGAAAGTACATCTTTTTTGCCTACTCCATTCTCAGTTATATAAGCCCTTTGGAGTACATTCAGATTATAGTTACCCTTGTCTGTCTGATATAGTTTTTCTCATACTGCAAGAAAATGTATATATTTTATAGCTGTTTTTTGTTGATCGTCAGTTCCTACCTACTTCTAAGATTACAAGGAGGGTTTCACTACACTTCCAAAAACTTATGGGTTCCTAATCAAACCCTGCCCTGAGGGTGATCAATTTTTGGTTATTCTTTCCCTAAATCCACATAGAGGGCCTAATGTAAAAGACACATTCACCCCCTTGACTGCTTACGGAACTTTAAATCCTGGACATTTGAAACAATACATTACACTTTAGAAAGATTCATATTTTTATCCTCTCTGACTCTTTCTGCCCATATTCCATGTGAGACAAACAGGAACTGGCACGTGAAGGCATGGTGTATGTCTCTAAGGTACCTTTAAAAAGCAACATCTCTAAGGTACAGAAAATTGTGAGTCCTACTTCTAAAATATTTGGTTCTGTATGCAGATAGAGGTTACAGATATTGTGGTGCATATGATGCCGACCACAGAACACCTCTGATGTGTCGCATCAGCATTTAGGAAACATTATAAAAGATGATCAAATAGTACTTATATAGAATAAACACAAAACTAATTGTGTTCCATGAAAGAAATTCTTTTCTTTGTCTTCACTGTCATCCTTTAAAGGACATCTGAAAGTAGCAGGAGAGGTGATTATATACAAATAGAAAACTTTTCTTTGTGAAAATGTCTATTCACAATAGAAAAGGTTGGCATACCTTACAGTTAATGCATAGATTTTTGAATGTTCAGAATTAAAACTAAAGCAGTGACTGGCAACTTAACACCCTGGCACCCATAAATGCTCCTTACAGACCTACTGTAGCATGAATAAGCAAATTTGCCAGTTCTCTGAGAGTTGAGATGAACAACAGTGTGCTCGAAACATTTGCATTCTAAATCAAGGTCTGTGATTAGGTAAGCTCAAATGCAAGCATGGTATGGTTTGCATTCAGATAAAATAGCAAATATAGCACATACCATTATCATTCTACATCTTCCCAGCAAACAATTCTGCCAGTCTTCCCCAAGCAATGGGCTCACATGCTGTGACAGGCAGCAAGGGGCTGGGAAGGAATACACAGGGAAGGCAGCTTTTAGAGAAGATAAAGAGAATGGCCAGTTTGCCCCAAAGCTCTCTCAGCAGACTTCAGGGTTCACGTTTGAAAAATGCTTAGTCAGATGATGAACCCTGGGGGGTTAAGACATGCTTAAATAATTTTTCTAAGTCATTAAAAAGAGAATTAAACTCTATTCTTAGAAGACAAGGGAAACAGTCTCCCTGCCAGGCGTGTGGGCACACCTGCAGTGTCCTTTCCACCATGCTCTGCCAAATAATCCCCAAACAGGAAAAAAAAAATAAATAAAAAACAACAACAACAAAAAAAAAATTAAAAAATTAAATACATCCTAGATCTCACTGCTCATTTTTTAAGGGGCCGTCGCTCACGGGCTGTTAGAGTGGCTGGGCTGGCCTTAGAGCCGGGCGGTGTGGAAAGCACGGAGGAGGATGAGCGGAGGCTCCGGGGCCCCGCGTGGCTGGCCCCGCCTCCCCCCCTTCCCTCCACGCGTGACGCGGAGTCCCGCGGAGCGCGGCCGCCCTGCCCTGCCCTGCCCTGCCCTGCCCGCTGTCCTGCGCCTCCGTGACACCCACAGCCTAACGCCGCCGAGGGCAAGCCTGCCCAGACAGCACGCACCCAGCCCCTCCACTTGCATGCTTAGTCTTTTTTTTTTTTTTTTTTTTTTTTGTTTTTTTTTTTTTTGCCCCTTTTTAAAAAGCCTTTGGGGAGAAAAAAAAAAGAAAAAAAAACCC
>VWZG01011826.1:16155-33723 GCA_013396735.1 Grallaria varia | reverse complement strand
AAGCTGTAAGGATTTGTGTTGCTTCATTAAATGTTACAAGTCTGTGTTTTCTATATGAAATATAATTTTGCACAATTTTTTTGTTACTTTTATTATCATGACAATCTTTGCAACATTTCCTTAATTTCCTTCCCCCCGCTCCCCTCCCCCCCTTGCTGTTTGCTTGTTTGGGTCTTTCTGGAGAAACTAATATAGGAAATATTAATGAGAGGCGCTTATCAAAGCTTAGGGATGAAATTATTTGGGACCTCTGCACTATTCTCAATGGTAAGTGGGAATGAAACATTCGTTTTCCCTGCTTAGAAACCATAAAAGTTATTAGCTGGTTTATCACCTGAAGAATTGTCACAGAGTGAGCATTTAGCATCCACATACCAACAGTAGCACTGCCCCTGTGTATGAAGGTAATGTAACCTGAGGTTTAGCTAAACAGTGTGTGGTCATTTACAACATGCACATGAGAAAGTGTGTTACTTAGTATAAAAATACATAATCAGTTCAAGTGCATGAGGACACGGTGTTTATGTCAGGGGCTCCATCTATTAGAAGTGCACCAATTTCTGTCAAAATACCAGTGAAGTGCACAAATGTCCCATTATTTCAGCCATGCATCCCTTGTCACAATATGTCCATTTCAGCCGCACAAGTAGTGTTTACACAGGCTGCAGCCCTTGTTTTCACAAGAGTGGAGAAAGTCCTGCCCATTAGCATTATTCAGTGCCAGTTACACAAGACGTCTACTTGCAGCCACACCACGTGGCCAAACACCAGTTGCCTCAAAGACAAATAGTGTTACAAAAAAAAAAATAAAATTCAGTGTACCTAGAGATCAATAACACAAACAAAAACAAGTTCCTGAATAACTAGCTTTGTTACTCTTGCCATCTTCTTTCTTTCCATAGTGAAATACCCTTTTTCACATCCGAATGATAACAAACAAAAAATGCTGGGGTGTTTGGTGGTTAAGACACTCATCTAGACAAACTAGCAACAACAGAATTGCTGCCATTCCAAAATAATTTGAACTTTTACAGACGTTATTAGATACAGACCAAACCCCAAAACAGCAATCATAATTGTTTAAGAAAAAGGTTATTTCTTTTCACAATGGAGTAGCAATCATTCCTCTGCTGTCATATCGTGGTGCATTACCATACAGAACACACATGTACCATGCTGTAGCGTCAGAAAAATAAAACTACTGACCTAAAATTTTAAGAAGTCCAACAAAGAGAAGAGAGGGCAGAAAAGAACCTTTAAAATGAGCCCATATGTGAAAATCACATACATTTCTTTGAAAAATATGCCAATATTTATGACGAAAAAATGAGACATTAAGCTGCTTTACAAAGTAGCAGAAGTTTCTAGACATGATATAATTGATATTTTCAAATAAATGGGTGTATCCAATATTGTACTGGCATCCAAGATGGTCGTAATATTACTAAAGTCATTACAAAATAAAGCAGTCTTTGGATCATTTTTGTGTGAGAGAGATTCCTGTATCTGCTGAAGTGGTCAGAATTCCTGAAGGTCTGCTGCCTTTATAAAATATTCCTGGTTACAGAACTGTCTGTACTACAACGAATAGGGCATTACAACCCTTTTGCCATCCACTGATAGCTGCCACTGCACCACCCAAAATCGTGCAGGATTCACAGTAAACTACACCCATCTGAGCACAGACATATAATTCCTGTGAGAGCTTTACAGGAGTGATTTATGACAGACTACAAAAGCCTTCAAGTCCTTGCTAATCACACAGCTACACCGAAGAAATCCTTTCCCCCTCAAATGCCAAATGAAGCCTCCTGAGGTGATGCCTGGCCCAAGCACGCTACCCTGCCTTCTCCAGGTGGCCGTGCAGGCAGCTCATTCCAGGCAGCTGAGCCAGCTCGAGCTGCCTCACTCAACTTTCGCATCACATTACTTCCGCTTTTCTAACTTTTCCACTACTGAACACCATCAATTATGCACTAGAATAACAGAGGCTTGGCTCAGCAATGTAACATAAAGGCCGATTATGACTGTAAATAATTTAAACACCTGCGTGCCATGTTTCTTTTAGCAGTGATATGTGGCTGGTGGATGCAATGCATTCGTAGGGCAGGCTCAGACATTTAATGTACAGACAACTCCCCCTGTCCAGATGTCGGGGAGGGCCTGCTGCAGTGCTGCTGCTGGTCCTAACAATAGAGAGAGTTAAAAACAGAGTTTCTCAGTTAGAAAAGAGAAACAGTGAGAGTCACGCATGCGAGAAGATGTGAGTTTTAAAGTCTACAGTCAGAGAAGTTGGCAAACTCTGTGTACGCTTTCTGGTAACACAGAGTCCCTCATATTGAACTCACTCAAAGTGAAGGTTAAAAATGTGTTTTCAGATGGGGAATGCAGTGTTAATATTATAAAACGCACCTATAAAACAACGTGAGGCTACTTAAGAGTGAAAGAGAAACCTACCTCTTTTAGAGAACAGCGTATTAGAAAAATTGATTTTCTGCTATAAACTATGGAAGGTCCATTTTTGCCTGCTAGGCCATTCAGCACATTCATACTGCTACTTAGACACCAATATCAAATTTTACAAATTCTATTCCAAAGAGTTTAATTTTGCTCCTACTATGCAACTCAGAGCAACTGTACACCAGCCAAAGATCAGGCCCCTGATACTTCCATCAAAATGCATAAGTAAAGGTCAACAGTGGGTCCTCCTCAGATAAAAATGGCTAAGGAACGCATTTGCAATATCTGGATTAGTTTAAATATATTCCAAGTTTTCTGTAATATCCTTTGCATGATTCAGCATTTCTGTCACCAGCCTTCACAGTAATAAGAAGTGGGACTTCTCTAACATATGCTATTTTAAAATAACCACAGGATTGTTAAAAAACCCCTGCAGTTGAGATAGATAGCTTTAAATTACATTTTTTTGTTTGCTTTGAAAATCCACTAATAATTTGCAATCGTAATATAGGATACAAGGAATATTTCAGCTTGAAAAATATAGTCCACACTTCAGTTAAATGAGTTTTGAGCCAAAAGCACTCATACAATAACACAGTTCATAGTTTCACATCTGAGTTGCAGGTCACGCTACACAGAGAAACTCCAAAATACAAAGGGTGGGGATAGCCAAGGGGACCAAATTAAGAAATATGAAACTATTACATGTATAACTGAAATACACAATCTTTCAAACTGTGGTTTCAAAGCTGTGTTGGGATTTGACCACGTCAACTGAAAGAAAGGGGTGAAGGGGGGTGGGGGGCATTGTTGCTTAAAACAGCAAACTTTAATAGCATCCATATGATTTAGCAAATCAATGTGGCCAAAGTCAATAAATAATCATGCAGCTATTTTCTGAAACAATTTCATTACTTGCTTTGAGCTAACGGTTGGTAATTGAGGAAAAGTGTTTTCATATTTCCTCCTATTAGATGCATTTTTGCTAAGTTCCCTTCAAATAAAGAGGAGGATTTGCCCCTTTATTGTTGTATGAATATTTCAAAGCAAGTTCTTTGGAAGGTTACTAGGTTCTTACTGCATATTTTTCCCAGTATTGATCGATGGCAAATAGCTCATTTAACTCCTTGTGCACCATCTTCTCTAAGAGCCACAGCATTCATTTGTAACAGACTAGAAAGGCACACCAGATGAAGAAGTGTCACTAAGTTCCTCTGTGGTGAATACTATATGTGCGAAATTGTTACTGTACCACTGCCAGACAACTTGGACATCTCCTTCTTCAAAAAATGTGCAAATGAAATCAAGTATAATGTCTATTTATTTATTTTTTACCCGGGAATTTTATTTTATGCTGACTGGTATGCAGCACACAATCTTCACAGAGCAGTTCTTTGCAGCCAGGCATTTTATGTGCCATAATGAGGGGCATTTTATAGAAATGGTAATTCTCATGGATTTTAGGGCTTAGGTAGCTGACAGCCTCCTAGTGGGAGACTTCCCTACACTTAAGACAAAGTTTCTCATTAAGTAATATCGATACGTTTCAGTTTGGTTCCACACAGGCAGGCTGACAGATAAGGCCAAACCTGTAAAACTAGCCATCCATGGGATGAAAGGTCTCAGCAGTGAGCCAAGATGTAAGGTAATTTTAATAAAGGAGGATTGCCACGGACAGCATCCCTCTATAGGACAATTACCAGCTGTGTAGTATTACACAGTATTAAGAACATTACTCAACACTGAAGAAATCCTTCTTTGACCATCTTGCTATAAATGCAACGACAGTATTCTATTACGTAACTCTTATGTAGGTACAAAAAATGAGAAATAAAGATGCACGATATACACAACCCTTTGTATTTTAATGACCCCACAGCAACCCAAAGTACTTTACTTTCCCAGGTAGGCTCTACCACTTACTGCTGTCCTTGCCGACTGTAATTAATCTATTGATGAAAATAAGAGCAGCTCATCCACACCCTGTCATTTGCAGGAGCACGTCTTGCAGGTTCCACAGTTTCAGGAATGCTGGATTGGGAGAGTTCACTACAATTAGTGATGTTTACTGTGTTTATGAAATAGTTTAAGTAGTCACAGTCAACAGAAGGATTAACAAGAACATTTGGTCCAGAGATACTTAGAAAAATAATTAAAAGCAGCCATTCAAAACCATGTGGGTGGAGCATCCTTGTATGTGGGAGGGAAAAACAGCCATGAACAGACCTCTTAAATTCAGGAATCTATGGATGGCTCTACCTCAGTCTGGTCCCCACTTCTATGTGCGTGCGAAAGTTTGCCTGCCCTACTCATCTGTGAGATCACAAACAGCCTTTAATATTTCATTCTGCCCAAAGCACAGAGCGTGCTCAAATTCAATACAAGGAAATGCTTTATCTCTTCCTTCACAGACTAATAATCCGACAGAACCAGAAGCGCCAGGGAGTCATGGCAAGTTGTGAGGAAATGACGTGCAGACACTTCTGAACAATTTTATTCCTGTTTACTGTTTGAGACACTTGGAGTGAATAAACACCAATTAAGTGGCTGTTGTTCCCTGATGCATAACACCAGACCAATACCAAGGACCCAACTGGTTACCAGAATACTTTTACTCGTATTAGTTCTTTGAAACAGTTTCCCCCCACCTTTGTGTGTGTCATTAAAAATTACTGTCCTCATTTTTTACATGAGAAAGTGGGTTTAAATCATAAAATGGAAAAAAAAAAAAAAAGGCTAATTTAACGAATCCACCCCAGCACACAAATGGGAAACTACATCTACAGAATGCTTTGAAAAAGATTCTTATTAACTCCTAAATTTCATTATATTTTTAGGATTGCCTTAATTTTTCCGTATACTGATACTAACACTACCGTCTCATTTCCCAATGACACTTAAAAAAAATATTGTGTATCAGATTGTGTTGCTGGACAGCACTTTGAACAGCGTGGTCTGGATGTGCTCACGGAGACATTTAGATAGCAACACCCTTCTTCTCCCTTAACAGAAACAGATAGAAGGACAGGCAACAGTGTTGACAAATGAAAGGAAAACAAATTTTTACACAGATGCCTTTATAATACTAGGATTCAATAATCACTTCAAAGTATATATTATTAACCAGACAAAAAGCAAAAATTCTAATTAAGGGTTACACCTTTTTTTAAAGAAAAACTGGAGAGAATTCCATTCGGACTGTAGGAGCCCTTAGCTAAATGCCCATGACATTTGGAAAAGCACTATAATGCTGTCCTGTGACTCCATCAGGCTTCCAGACCTGGCAGCAGTAGACACTGTCGGGTAAATTACCGTGCACACACTGTCTGCTGACACCAGAAGAAAAAAAATGTGAAAAGGCTAAAATCAGACACGTCATGCTGGAAAATGGAGGAAAGGGAGTAAAAATACTCTAAATATGCTTTTGTCTGTTACAAATAGGCTTTCTACCATAGTATGTTTTTCAAGTCCTACCTTTGCATGTATCTCTAGCATCCTTTGCTATTAACAAAGAATCCCAACAGAAGACAGTGAGTGAGAAATTAATCTCTTAACAGCATTAAAAATTAGACCTATCCTACTACTGGGAAAAAAAAACAAGAGACAAAAAAAAAAAAAATCTGGCAAACCTTTGAATGTTGAGAAGGAACCTAGATGTTGAACTTTCCAGATGCTGAACATGATCGTAGGTCTTGTATAGGAAATATCACACAGGAGCTTAAATATTAATTTTGATCAATATTTAGACAATGCAGCAATGCTCAGAGGTGACAGGAAGCACACGGTGCTTAGGAGACCAGAAGTCTTTCTAAAAAATTACACCATTCCTTACATAAATCACACATATCAGAAACTTGAAATATTTTGAAATTATCTAAAATTATGATTAAAACTAAGATTCCATTAAGCAACTTCAACATTCCATTTACACATAGAAACACTGCACCATTATTCTAAATAGTTCTGCATATAGCTTTAGCCTGATTCGTCTAAATAGTTTTAGCCTGATTCAACATGACTTTGTTAGTCCAGTCTTATATTCACCTGATACTATGATAACCAGTGAATCATACTTGAATTCGCCTTGAACAGCGCAATTTATACTATATGTAGTATTGCACATTTATTTATTATCTAAGTAAGAGTCTAGATGTTCCAGCAAGAAACTACACATCCTGCAACCATAGCTGAAATACACTGGATGTTCCCACAAGTGTCACACTACATACACCAAACTGCTGGAAGTGCTGTTTGTATGTACACAAGTAATCTTTAGTTGAGGTTGTTGAGTCTTATCTATTCAAATTCAACCTAAGGTTCAAGTTTCAATGTTAAATAAATTATTCTAATTTATAATGCTGTCTGTCATGCAAATTGAACTTGAGGACTCAAAAGATAATATGCAAAAAGCTATTATTTCCTAAAACTGCACAAATTTTACTTACCTGGTTCACTTCCATGATTATCCCAATTATTTCAATGAGTCGAAATGTCACCCTGTATTACTGTTACAAATGATTTCTTAACTGCAGAGGTATCCCTTAACACAGTAACTCTACTTGAGAAGTATTGAATAATCAGGGGAAGAAGGAAGAGCTTAGAAGTGTTAAAACAAACAGGACGACCTATCTCCATGTCCTAGCCATTGCCACACATTCTAGTCTAGAATAAGAAATTATCATTCTTGTAGTTCTTTGAAATCAACCATTTATGAAGCAGAATTGTTTGTATATACGTTATCAGCATGCAGAATTCCACCACCAATTCATATGTATTATTTCTCCTAGGGAGCAGTCAAATACTCTTTTTAAAGTTTGAATTGGTGTTTGAGCCATTCCACAGATTAACTTGCTACAGCTTACTGGGGTATGGGAGGAGAATCCTGAAGATCAATAACTACAGAATTAGTCCCATTCATCCAAAGTATTCAGCCATATGACAGTCCAGCTATATGCTTTTATTTAAGGCAATTTCTCTCTTTTATGACATGATGCATTTTATTTTCTTATTAAATATAATTTAATTGAATGAAGTATTCATTGTAGAAGTCAATAGCAAATGAGCAAAAATTGAGGTCTGTATCACAAGTATTAACTTTAATGCGAAGAGGCATAAATTGGTTTTCCTGACATCGGGGGGTCCAAATATTAAAAAATTAATGTCTATCCATCCAGACAGAGGACAGCTGTTCAGCTAATAAGGCACATTTTCCACCTTTTGCACAGGACTGCAAGATGCAAAAGCTGTGGTTGTACTGAAATTAGCTTTGCAAGTACTTAAGTCATCAAGCAGTGGTCCTTGCAAAAAAAACCACTGCAACGTTTCTCTCTTAAACCCTGTACTTCCCTTATTTCAGTGGTTAAAATTTTACCCAAGGAAAAAGTCTTTTCAGAAGTCCATCAATTAATCATCTAGAAGCTATACCATACTTCAGGTAAAAGTGAACCTAAATGGCTAATTCCTTCTGGTTCATTTCCCACTTGTTAATCAACTGTGTTTTCCAGACTTTCCAGCCTGTCCCAGACATCCAGAGCTACCAATTAGTTCTGCCTGTAATTTTTGTCCTCTGTTCCCAGTACTAATGTAAGAAGAGATCTTGTTCTAGCCCCTTCCAGGTTATTTCGTCCTATGAGGGCAGCTAAGCAATACTCCTCATAATCAGGGGTATTGTGTTTTTAAATTACAAAGAGCAGCTGCCTTACAGTGAATAGGGATATGTAACCTCAAATTGCAGTTCTTAAGAGGTCACAGTTTAAATCCAGTTATGTATAAGAGGATGAGCAAACTTAGCTTTGATTAGCTGCAAAGTGATAGAACCCCCTTATTCACTTCCTTTTCTTTTTCCCCACTCCTCAAGCTAACCAATGAGAAAAAAAGGAGGGAAGCAAAAAAGAAAAAAGGGGAGGGGGGGGAGGAAAGAAAAAAAGAAAAGACCCACACTCTCTTTGCTTCAGTGATGTTGTTTGGGGAAGGCTATCTGCCCGTGCACAGCCTCTTGGCCATCTGGGCCATGAAGAGCCCTCAATCCCAGCCCTGAATGGTAATTGTCTCAGAGAGCACCCTCACAGGCATTTCAGGCAGTGGGGCTTATTAAAATCCTGAAGGGCAGTAATCCCTGAATGCCACTAAAAAGATCTCCAGCTGCTACCATTTATGAAGTGGGCTTGACAAGAGAGAGAAAAGGAGAGGGAGCTGGGGGAGAGAGGGAGGGAGGGAAAGGAAAAGAAGAATTTAGAAGAGGCAAGCTATCCAAATAGGGCCCCCATAAGAAGAGTCACGTTTTATCAGCTTAAGCTTCCTTACCTCAGTTCCCAAAGGTATCTCCACCCAAACACACATTATGTTTTCTTTTTTACTTGCTCCTGAAGGGGCATGGAAGTTGGGGGGGAGTGGAACACTTCATGAACATATGCTTACAGAAGATCTAAAAGGACGTAGGAACGAGAATCGAGGAAGGCAGGTGAGGGAGCCAGAAGCAGAACTGAGGTCTGCCTTTTCCCAGCTGGTATGAAGAAAATTTCTGGATGTGAAAGCACTCGAAAAAGGCTTTCTCACATGTGCATATCTCTCCTCCTGTAATTCTGAAAAGTTCTTTTCATCTCATTAGGTTAAGCTGATTAATAAAAATTCAGCAGTTTGCCCATTGCTTCTTCAGAAGTGGTGAAGCAAGTTGAAAGATGCAGGCGGAAGGTTTTTGTGTTTGAGACAATAAGTGGGATGACTTCTTAAATCCTTCATTGTCATCCTCCATTAGAGATAAATAGACACCTTGGCTCAAATTCTTCAAACAAACACTACATTGCTACACTTCTTTATTTTCTATTAACCTTCCTGAAAAGCTTTAACTCTTCCAAAGTGCAGGGATTTTTGTGTGCATGTTTTACAATTCACCACGTAAGTGAAAGCTTTCTCTCATTTCAGCAATTATTTAGACAAGCTGTTGAAAAGGCATTCTTGAACACCTATGTAAGAAATGGAGGCTGTGGAAAATGAAGACTACGAGCTGGCCAATTGCTATATTTTAGTAAGAAGATTCAACTGAAGTTGAATGTGCAATTTGCATATCTTCAGAAACTGATATAACTTAAACAGGGTTTTAAAAAATATTCTAGAGGCTAGAATCTTAAAATTCTGCATTAATAAAGTTGAAAGCCTATGAATTAATGTAATTCATCATCTAAAGCCCTAAGGGTGAAATAACATATCTGGTCTCTAGAAAAAATTTATAAATTTTGCATTTTGAGGCACTGTATTTGTGAAATCCATTTCTGAAAATAAATATTTTTCCAAGTGTGTCAGAGTTTGACCACTCTGTAAAAGATCAGGTTGAGAAATCAAATCACTTGTATCTGTCTCCTGACTATTAGGCTCCTGACAGAGCCTATTATAAATTTTAAGTTTCTTTAAACTAATATCAAAACAACTTAATAAGGATAAAACCGATCCATCAGAATTTCATACTGTTCTAAAACACTGCAGTGCCAATGTACTTTAGAGAGGCACTTATATGACATGTTTGAAGTATTTTAACGGATTTTGGACCAGAACTTAATGATGGTTTTTTTTTTAAAATATGGCCAAGAGTGCATATTATGCACAAATATATATCTATGACTCTGTATAATTTTCTTTATTCTCTGTTAAGGCAGAGCAATAGGCCAGGTATCATCAATCTTATCTGCTGAAACTTGCACAGATCATTGTAAAACATGCACCAATTTTGATATTCCGCACGGCAGAGCTACTGCAGATCTTAGCGAGAGTCCTTGTGTCAAACCAGCGAGTATTCTCTCTAGGCATTTGCTTTTTAAGTGTGATTTGGGTTTGTATCTAACATACACAGAGATAAAACAACCATTTTCATGTCCTGTTTTCAAAAATGACAGAACTATGCTGTTCTGAACTTTTGCTTCAGATAAGAGACTATAAACTACAATGGAGACCTTCAGGACCTCATTCGGTTCATACATTATTATACCCTTTTTGGTACAACCATTCTTATACTTTGCCAAAGGGTGAGTAGCTATGTAAAAGAAAATGCCCATGCATGTTGTAGACTCTAGAGAAGCAAATTCTAATGCTTCAAAAAGAACCTTCATTGATGCATCCTAAATTTTCCTGGCTGTAAAATGCCAATCATAATATTAAAACTGTTGTGTTAGATGAGAAACAGGGAAGTAAGGCAGATACAAAAATGTGAAAAATATGGAAAAATAGAAGGAAACTGGCTCAGACATAACAGTTTGGCAATGACTGCTTTTATTTAATTTGTTTAAATTACAACTCCTTTCTTTTAGTAGAAATTTGAAATATACATACAGGATATGTATGTATATCCTCTGTGTGGGCAAATGCAACAATTCCATTAATCCTTTCCAAGAATAATTTAAATGTATCTCAATAAGAATAAACACCTGTTTTGTCCTGAACATCACAATTAAATGTCCACTTGTTACAATTAAAATACAGCAATGAAACCCAGTACTGGGTTGTCAAGAAGTAAAATTATTCTGCCCAATTACAGTAGCATTGTTTGCTATTGTTTCTGACTAATCAAGCTAAGTTAAGCTTACCTCTGCTAAACCTCATTTTTACATTTCTCATTAGTCACAAATGAACAGGTCAATGCAGAATCTGGTTAACAAACGAAGAACAACATAAAATTCAACTCCTTTCTGAAGCTGCAACGCAAAGACACATTAACTGTGTTCAGTTCGGAGGTTGTGTACGTCCCTGATTCACCTGCCCAAAGCAAGGCACTGTCTGTGCCCAAGGAGAGCACCTCTTCACCGTGTTTTGTGATTTCAATTAACTCACTGAAAGGCCAGACCGCCATAGGAAACGGGCTATACCAATCAAACCGGGAAACTGATTACAGTGAGGCTGAACTAAAAATCAGCCCTTGCACAGATGATGAGACGCTTTCTTCCCTTTGTTCGCAAGCAGATGTCTTTCCATGTGAAAGGTGTAAACTGTCTGCAGAGCACTAGGCAATGGAATTCTACGATGCCACCTGCCCTGCATTTGCTGCTTCAACCTTCACAGAGACACAACGAACAGGACTTTGTACGACTTTTTGTTCTCTGTTCACTCCCACTGAAAAATAATACACTTTTATTCAGAAGATTGCTGAAGAAACCGAATTCCTCCCATCCCTTACACCATTTTAATTGTTTTCTCTTAAGAAAACATTGGTAGAATTAGATATTTTAAAAAAATTAAATAAAAAGATTGCAATAAACCAAATCAATTTTGTGATAACATTTGTCCATCATGAAATTTTGTTAGTCCAAAATAGGAAAGGTGAATGTAGAACTTCTAAGGAGAAACAGTGGGCATAGCTGTACACGGAAGAGAGTATTTTGCATTAATATACTACAGTTACTGTACTTACTTGAAATTCAGATGAAAGTTTACAGAATAATAGAGTCAAAAAAGTTTGAAGAAAACAAATCCAACTCAATGTACAATGGTAAGTACCAACAATAAGTGCTGGTTTTTTTCTAACTGACTTCTGCTAAAATGGGAAAACAGCTGGTTGGAATGTTAGCAAGAAATAAAGCTCCATTATGGAACTATGAGACAAATGCAGCGTTGCAGAGGCCAAAAGAAAAAAAGACATAGGATTTTGTAAGTTTCCAGAAATCTCATGGTTAGAGTTGAAATATTATCTAGAGTAGTAAGGAAACATTTGATTGGTCATTCTATTTCAATAAACACCAGTCAACTTACAAATCAATGTGATTTAGAATAGTTCATTTAGCAAGTACAAAGAAACAATTTGTAGTTTTTCAAGTTTAACAATAAACCGTTCCAGAATTCAAGCATTTCACGCTCCCTCATATACAGGTTTTAAAGTTAAAATTAGGATCTTATGGCTTATATAACTGAGAATTGTTCTGATTGTTGCGGAAGCAGTAACTGAATTTTCCTGTCTGAAAATATCAAACATCATGTAAAATTGTTGTGTTATGTGAGGAAGGGAGGCATGCACACAAATGAGAGTGGTATTGGAAATCAGATGAAAAAAAAAAAGCGAACCAGACAAGAGTCTGGTTGGTTGTTTCCTTATATAGGCTGTATTAAAAGTCACTTTGCATTTGAGGCATACACAAAAATTCTTTTTAATTATGTTCAACTTTTTTGAGTTGGTGGTGGTTGTGATGCAGTGTTTTTCAGTAAAATATATTTTCCAGCTGTTGGTTTAAAAATCCAAGACAGAAAAAAACCCTAAGAACTGGTTAAAACTGGAAAACTAACAAGATGTACATTTGTTAAGTGTATAACATACTAATTCAATGGAAAACAGATTCACAGCAGAATAAAATAATCGAAAACCTTCCTCTTTTGTATCATAGGTACAAACACTACGCATTTCTGTCTTTGGAACAGATAAAGGCTCTTGAACAGGATCTGGTGATCAGCATACAGTATTTACAGAGAGTATGCTTCTCATTAGGGGAAAAAAAAATAAAAAGGAGACAAATGGGGGAATGAGGTGGGGTGGAGGGGATGGCAGGATGACACAACACTTCAACCAAACAGATTTTGTATCTTCAAGCATTCTAAACCCCAAATAGGCTGATCTCTAGTGAAATGAAAATTGTGGTAAACTAACATTGTTCCACAACAGCTTGCAATAATGTGTTACCTGCCTATCAAAAATTGTTTTCTCTCACTTTGAAATCATACTGCTCTCTATTATAAACTTGAAAAGCAATGCTTTACTAGCTTTAAAGCACTGGATTTCAAGTTTCTTACCTATAGTACTTCTATATTTTAGGTCATCCCTATCCTTGCCTCAACTTCTTCTACCCCACCCATGAAGACTGGGTTTGTTCCTGTTACAGTGCTGCTGGTGAGTGCAAGGAAAACACAGTGCAGACTCATTATTAGAGCACTGTCAAGCACTTCTCCCTCCTAGATAAAGGACTAGTGCAGTAACAAGACAATCCTATTCCGGCATGAGGCAAGTAAACAGAATTTGCTTTTACACAGCTCCTTTCATATTCAAAACATCCCAATATGCTTTACAATAATGAGATAGATAAACTGTCATTTCCGTAATCTGAAGCGCAGAGGGCAAGGCTTTGTCTTGTGAGATGGAATAAAAGGAGGTCATGGGTCCTTTGAAGTTTCCTTACATCATCTAGACTGAGGGACAGGATGGAATGGAGAACATAACTGAGACAAAATAGAAAGGAGGAGGACAGATGACCATTGTGAAATGTGTGTGAGACATCTCTTTCATCATATTTAAGGAGCACAGATCTTGAAGCAAAAAATTAATCAGCAGGAAAGACTGGCAGCAGGTACAATGCCAATCCTATTTTTCCTTGAAGGTTTTTCTTGGGCAGGAAGGGAGGGAGGGAGCTCAGAAGCCTAGCAAGATGAATTTCACTTTCATCACAGCAAGTCAGGGATCTATATGCATACAGAGATTCAGTTCAGGTGAATGTAATGCAGTAGGCTGAATTACCCACCCAGTCAAAGTAAGTCATCCAATGAAGAGGTGAAATACTTGGGCATATGAAAACTTTAAAGGACCTTAGGAAAAAAACACTTCTAAGGAAAACAGAAAGGGGCCAGGAATTTAAAAACAGATCAGACAGCTCCCCATTGCACCTTAAGGAAAGGGTCCATCACCCACCTGGCACTGGCTGGCAGAATCTTCTCCAATGAGGATGGACTGGCCAAGGAAAGCACAACAATCTGCAGTCTGTGTTTCATTGCCAGTCTCTGTTCACAAATGAATTTATAAAAAGTGGTGCCCTAATTAAACTACATCCTCTGCATCTTGCCTTCCTTCTGCACAGCCAAGCAACAGCTACATGGAACAGAATAGCAGTTGTTAAAAACTCTACAAAACACTTCATCCACCACTGCTCTGATCAGAGCTTCAAACAGTGAAGGAGCAAGACCTGCCCAACAATCCACCTTCACAGCTTATCTGTTCACAAAGGGTTGCAGAACCTTTGGCAGGAACCACCCTTTAAAGCAAAAGTTTGTACCTCTTCCCTACATCCTACCTGAATTATATTAAAGCTATGCTCATCTAGCACCTCACATGGAAAACAGGTGGATGGTTTTGGATGCTCCACCTCTGCAAAGCGTTAGGCAACCCACAACAGGTCTTTGCCTCTTTTCTGTTGGAGGCTTCCCTTTCTTCAGCATTGAGCAGTTACGCCTTCAGCTGTGTTCGCTGTTTAATTTCCTCCATTGCCTTTCTTCTTCTCCTAACACTTGCATACTTTAGCCTTGGCTATGGAGTACTGACTAAGAAGGAACAATAGGAGCCTTTCAAGTCTTCAGAGTGAGCTTTGAGCAAGGCTCAGCTCAGAGACCTAGTCAATATTTACTGCACTGTTTCATAGCTCCCTCCAGGCGGAACATACTAGTTGGGAACTCTGAGACCTTACTTGATTTTATTCTAACAAGATGAAAAAAAGGGATAAACAGATTACAAACAAAGATATTTTTAATTGGAAATACTCACAATCACAGAACAAAAAGAAAAAAAGGAAAAAGGAAGTAGGACAGGAAAGATAAAGACACTCAACAATACTACAACTGTGGAGGTTACCCTCGTGAAGTGTTGAACTTGTGTCTGAAGAGTAATCAGATACTTATAATGAGGAAAGTAATTTTCCCCCTAAAGCTTATTAGCAAAGTTTGAAAGTCACACATCAGACAGCTACTACATGCAAATCCATTTAAAGTGACACAAATAAATGAAATATGCAAAAAAATCCCTCACCTCATCAGCTATTAAAGCTCTCATTCTCTTTGCAACACCTAGGTCACAGCATGACCACAAATCATGGCATGACCATTATAGTAGTAGTATAGTAATGCATCCTTTTGCACATACATAGCATTTTGATGTTCAAAAGCCGTATCTAAAAAACACACTTTCAGCTTATCAAGTGAACAAAGACAGAAAAAAACGGCTAAGAACTGTCTTTTTTCACATCAAGGACCTAAGTCATACGCAAGATGTAATTACTTGTCCAAAAAAATGGATGGGTTCACAGGTACTGACAGTACAATGAAATGTTTTAAAATATGTTTTTCCATTAAAATTTCAGGATTATTTTTCTTTTTGTATTGCTTCTGTAGAAGTATTCATCTGTTTCTAGAAGCTTGCAGAATTGCTGCAAAACCATCAAAATCAAAAGAAGTGTCCTGGCAGAAAACTGAGGCTGCAATTCAGAGATTCTACCCTCCCTCTTTACCTTCTTCTCTCATTCCCCGTAACAATCCACATTATACAGAAAAAATCTCCTCCCAAAAATCATGTTTCTGACAGGGAAATACAACTGGACTGACAATCATAATTTACCTGTTCAAACTGAAAGGCAGCTGTATGATTTTTTGTTTAGAGGGTTGGAGTCCTGTCTCAACATGCTTTCTAACGTTTGACTCCTCTGAAAGTTTTGAGTCAAAGAGTCTGACAAGCCACTGTTAAAACAGTTAAAATTACAGCTTTACCTTCAGATGTGTCAGGATCTTTTGAAAAACACGTTTTATGTCAGCCCTGTGGTTAAAGGGCATCAGCAGCAGAACAGATGCATCTTTCCACCTTGTATGTTCAGTTTTCAGATGCATGAAGTTTTGACTGTTCAAGTTGCTTTATTTGAGAATGTTGCATTACTGTCATGGCATTTGCTTGATTTTCAAAATGGTATCATCAGATGGGATTTCCAGTTTCGCTCCTCTCACTTTAAGGGAATGCAGGAAAGCTTATAAGTATCAAAACTAAAAAAAAAAACCAGTACAATTAAAGGAAGGCACAAACACACCTGGAACAGAAATAAGACTTCTGAGTAATTATGAAATGTTTGTTTACAAAACAGAGATCAAAATAATAAACTTATGAGGCTTCCCAGTCCTAAGGAAATAAATACAGGCACTTGTATACAAGTCCAGTTTGTAACTAACTTCTCTTACCCATCTATTATATTACCTACTCCTAACCTCATAGGCAGGGTGAGAATTTTAATCAATATATGGATAAATAAGTTTCACATAATAAATATCTACCCATGGTTGAAACAGCAGTTTTGAAGAGGAGTAAACATTTAGCAAACCACAACCAAAATAAAGAGTAAAGTGAATATGCACTGCAGAAACAGTAAATGAAAACACAGCACGAATATTTTTAGAGAGATTTAATCATGTTTTATTTATTAAAACAGCTTAGTATTTTTATTTATTAAAACAGCTTAGTATTACTAGTAATGTTTTTGAAATTTGGAGAGGAATAGAAGAGAATGAGGTACAGTGAAGCATTGTTAACTGAACAGTTGATACTTATTTCATCCTCTTCCATTACTGCAACTTAAAAAGTAAAAAACCATCCGCAATGATTCAGTAAATTCAATGAGAATTTCATTCAAATATAGCACAGCATCTGGTCAGAATATGTTACCATGCTATTTCTTTTACCCTATGTTCATTAGATAAATATGGCAGAATACTACTTACAGACTGTTCCCAATCACTCATTAAGGGAATACTGCAGAAGAAGATAATTAGTAATCCCATATTATCATAAATCAGGGTATGCTGTATTAATCAGATAATTTCTCAACTGACAAGCTGAATACATGTAAACAATATTCTTTCTTCTTGATCCATTATTTAAATAAGAGCATTACTGCAGTGATGAGGAACAAAACAAGTTGGGAGTTTTGGGAAGGTTCTTGCTAAAAACCTATGAATTTATCTTGTTAAAAAAAAATAGTATTTCTTTTCCTTCTCAAAGGCAGGAACGTTTCTCAGAGCAAAACCACTAATAAATCTATCCCTGACAGGAATCACAAGTAACAGTACTAATCTCTATCTCATTTAACTGAAAACCACACAACTTTTTCACCTGGGTACGTCACCATACTTTTGGGACTAAGACACTACCAACACTCATTTTGCCTCTGACATTTTCATTACAATGTGTAAAGCAGGCGACATTTTGTCTTAAGTATAGGGCTGAATCTAAAAGAGAACAGATAATTCAAGAAGATTGGGTTAAACCTACCTGATACTAATTCTAAACTATAAATTAAGTCTTGTATTCCTCCACTGTACTAGCTTTATGAAGTAAATAAG
>VWZG01011821.1:29341-45282 GCA_013396735.1 Grallaria varia | reverse complement strand
TCTTAAATTAGTTGAAAAGTTTCATGTTTACCAAGTTACTTCATTGAATCCCAGAGCAGGATTATGCTTAGTGTCCCATACTGATGTTTTGGGGAACTGATTCCTAACTAGAAGGGATTAGCATATAGACTGAATTTAAAGGTCAGAACTTCAGGTACTTCCTTACAGATTAATTTTTTTCTGTTTTCCACTTAATGGGAAAATGTGTTGCAAAAAAGATCAGATATTGCTCTTAGTATCAGTTGTGTTTAGAATCCTATTAAAATTCCATTTTTTTCCCAGTGTGTGCAGTAAACAATCTTTTCTGTGACATAAAATGAATGCTTAGGTACCTTCAATCAGATTTTTGAATAAAAGCTTCTGGTAAAACATATTTTAAATGGATAGGGTGTAACCTATTTAGAAGCCAGGAATTTCTAAAGTAAAATTTTAATTGAAATATTAAGTGTCTCCCAGCTGTAGAAATACAGAGTGTGTGTTCTAGCAACAAGTGAGCAAATGAAAACAAGGTGAAGGAAGTAATTTCAGGCA
Source organism: Grallaria varia (assembly GCA_013396735.1). Classification (NCBI taxonomy): domain Eukaryota; kingdom Metazoa; phylum Chordata; class Aves; order Passeriformes; family Formicariidae; genus Grallaria; species Grallaria varia. The sequence continues at coordinate 44,751 of VWZG01011821.1, read as the reverse complement.
GTCAAATCAATAGCTACTCTGGATATTCTCACATAGTTAATCAAAGATCCTAACTCCCAGAAAGTTCTTGGAGAACTTCCTTTTTATTGCAATCCTTAAAAAACCACAGCGGTCTGTCACAGGCAGATCACTTCAAGGTGGGGTGGTTGGTGAACTTTGCAGGAGCACTCAGAGTGACCAGAATTGGCTGCCTGTTAACAACAGCTAAACTCTTCTTTTGGGACTGTCTTTTCTCAGACTGTTAACTGATTTCTAGAAAAATGTGTCATATCTCAGATGACACTGTGCTGGTTGCCAGTCTTCTTTTTGTGTCACAGCATTGTGTGTCAGATACAAGATTTTTTGTTTGTTTTTGTTGTCCCAGGTGTGCATTTCTATACTACAACTTGATAGAACTTATTTTTTGTTTTAATAACTTCAATTTTTTATAGCAAATACATTTTTTAAGTAATCAAAATATCATATCATGTATCTTAGACTTAAATAATAATTACATTTTGAAATTTACTTTCAAAATGGGTTTTTTTCTAAGGAATCTTTGGAGGTTCTAAATAGGTTTTTCAATTTTTAACTAAGCGAGAGCACCGTATACATAAACTAATGAGTTCCTGTAAGATAGAATTTTGATGTGGCACATCTTCAAGTTATTACAGATATTTTCATTGTTGCTTTCAGGTAAAGATTCACTTGCAGCCTTTGACTTGTTGCACAGAAGCAGCACAGTGGACAGCCAGCCTCAGTTTTTTACTTTCTTTCAAACTGCCTGCAGAGTTGGAGTGTAAACATCCCATCATGCCCAGCCTGTATGTATAGACACCATGAAATTAACTGAGAAGAGTGAGTTACCATTTTGAACAATGATAACCACTGCTCAGTATCCCTGTGGGAATATAGTTTAGGAGATGTCAGAGGACAAGAAGGCGATAGAGGAATTTTTCCAGAGGGAAACTCAAAACTACCTTGGAGATTGGATAGTTTGTCTCTCCCTTTACCTCTTTGTGATTTTAAAGAGAGCCAAGGCAGGATGGTCTTGTCAAAGTTTGGCTTTGTGAATATCCCTTGTGAGACTCATATTCTTTCAGGACCAAAATTCAAAATGCCGTGCTTTTTTTTTTTATCTTAAGATGCAGATTTCAAGATTCATACACTTTCTTACATGCTCATTTTATGTAACCAGTCACTTTGTGGAAGATGAAAATTTGCCCATGCAGTAGAAATTGAACACGTGTTTTTTGATTCAAAGTAAATGTAACACTTACTAAGAAGCTGCAGAATGTTCTTTTTGTTTCCTTTGGCTTGTCATTTGTTCTTTCAAAAGGAGAAACAACTCTTTTTGTGATTTAAAAAAAAAAAACAAACCTGTTTAAAACTGTTAATAAGGTCAAGAGCTGTTGTATTTAATACTTCATTGATCAATGCGCTATTGGTTTGAAACTTGTTTCTTCTGTGTTATCTTGACATGGACATGCCACTGTGCTGGTTTGGGCTGGGGTAGAGTTAATTTTCTTCACAGCAGGTACCATTGCTGTAACATTCCGTGATTCTAGGATTTGGATTCGTGCTGAAGACAATGTCAGTATTAGAGGAGTCACTATTTTAGTTATTGCTGAGCAGTGCTTATACAGAGTCAAAGCTAGTTTTGCTTCTCATGTTTCCAGCACAAATCCAAAACACAACCTACTACGCAGAAAGTTAATTCTGTTGCAGCCAAAACCAGCACAACCACAGAATTAAGTATGTCTAAAATGATTTTGAAGATTCCGTTGTGTGGTAGTAATGATCTTTCTAATTAAATTGACTTGGCTTTTGACTAGCAGGATATTTAGTTCATCCTTTCATTTTTTTTAGACAGTTTACTATGTATTTTCAAAATCAGTACATTTATTTGCTTTCTCATCAGTGGTGCAGCAGACATGAAGTGCTTGCTTGCAGTGAGGCGTATATATCCTATTCTGTGTATAAAAATGCACTTTAGAATCTTGAGATCAGTATCCTGGATTCAGATTTTAATTGCATGTTTACTCCTGGGGCATGAGGCCACAAAGAACAACACACTGTAGGAACAACACTGTTTCTTGAGTGAAGGTAATTAGTCTTTCTTGAGTTCTCTTAAGTCACTTCAGAATAATTGTAGTGTAGGTTGGACCCACTGCAATGGCTGTGTGATAAGGTACCATCCACTATTGTGTAGCATAACATGTGCCACATAATAATTCTCAAACCTTAATGCTATAGCCAGTAAAATCTCTACATTTCTGCAATGATGAGTTGATTCTGTAGTTCCAGTTATTGAATTAGGTATTAAATGCTGTTGCTAAATGTTTGTGGTAGTAGTCTTATGTTTTCAGTAAGTTCCTCATGCTGAGTACACTCCAGTAGTTTTTGTCAATCTGGAATGCCAATAACTGTCTAAAAGATATTTCCACTCAACCCTACGTAAGAAAAATAAATATGTGCAACCCTAGCAGAGGATCAGCAGGCTGAGGAAGTCTTTTGGAAACTGAATGTCCTGTTACTTTGAAACTATGCAGAAATCACTTATCTTCATGGCTTTGTTATGTCCACAGTAGCAACTTGAGGTATGAACATTTCAGGTTCAAACAGCAGCTAGACTGTCAATGATTTAAGAAAACCTTAGTGAGGTTTGGACTACAACCACTGAAATCACCCAGGTAATTAACTCAAAATTCTGTAGGGGTTTTTGATTTTTTTTCCCCACAAATCCCTTCTTGATGTTCCTCTGGCAACATCAAAACTTTTAGTCTTTGCAATTTCATTACACTGTAGTATAGATGTGTGCATGAACTCATTATCTCTCAGCTATTCCCTTGCTTGTCTAGTGACCTTGTTTACCCTACCGCAACTGAAAAACCCGGGCAGCCGGAAAAAAAAAAGCAGTTGCTTAGTTCATGCTTTAAAATACTGAAGCAACACTTGTAGTACTTTCTTCATTTACATATTTTAGCATTTTCTACATGCTTGTTTTCCACAATACATTTGATAAACAAGGCAGAAGGTTAAAGTGAGGCTTGGAATCACAGAAGAGCCTTATGGTACGGGTGTATTGTGAGAATTACCTCATCCTACTTAGGTTATCAAGGGCCCTGTCAGCCAGATCTTGAGTATTTGCAGCAGAGGAGGGCAGATTCCACATCTGAGAAGTTTGCACAGTGTTCAGTTGCTCTCAGGATTACCTTCCATGTGTAAGACTGAAAAAACCCACAGAGGAAGGAGAGAGGAAGTAGTGAGTTTTAGCTCACCTCTCCTGCCTTCCCCAACCCACCCCTCTGCCAAAGGAAGAGTCCTAAATTATAAAACTGTAACAATTAGATAAAACACATTCTGGAGGAAGCAGTTTGTTTTAATATTTCATTTGAATGTGATTAAAATTTCAGCCAAGAACCGAACCTTGTGTGTTGGTTTAGTCCTTTATGTCAGCAATGACAAGTTCAATCATACTTTCCATCATCTTCTAATTGTCAGTAATTCATCAAAGAAAATTTGCTACTCTGAACTCGGAACAGCAGTTCTTCAGGGAATTTGCTAGGTGTTCCCTATTTCAAGAAGTATGGAATACATCCTATTGAAAAAAATTACATCCTTTCCCATTTTGTTTACTGGGTAGTCTAAAACACTCAACCATTTTTAAAAACATGGGTCATAACAATGATTAATTTTACACTTTATTGAAACACACATTCTTACTGATAAACTTATAATACAAATACAGATTTTCTAATAAAAGAAGTTTTTCTATATTTAAAAGCAACAACAAAGATCAAGTGTGTAACTTAATATGCAATATTTTCCTCATGGAAGTATAATTCTGTGGTTTTTTCCCAACAGAACTGGTGTCTTAAGATTCAGTCCTTGAACTTTTATGATGCAGGGTGAATAGGAAAGCAGTAAACTAACTAATATTAAAGCTGTTTTGACCAGAGCTTTGTACTCTTCCTTATATTGTATTTAACATTTTCAATTTTTAAATTATAATTTTAGAGTGAAGGTAATTTCTCTCTTCTGTATGTTAATCTTCCCAGATAGATCCTTACCAAATGAAACAATGTCAGTGCATTTTTTGTGTTTTAAATGTTCATTTTGGAAAAGAAAAATAAATTTTTTGAGTTAAACATGCTACTAGTGCAGCTGGTATTCAGTAACTCATTTGGAAGAGTTTCATTCTTGAGCACTGTGGGGTTAGACACCACATTCCTTAGGTTTATTGCTACTCTTCTAGCTTACCACTTCATAAACCCTTTCTCTGTTGTGTTTTCTGAGGATTCTTGTTGAGAAACTGCTTTTATTACAGTTCAGGTCCCTGCTACATATCCACATTTTGACATTTTAAGAGATTTTTCTCCAGATAACTGAATGAGGCCTGACTAACCAAGCCCAATTACTCATGAGGCATCTAAAGCAAATTTTATTTTGTATATAACACATTTATTAACATATGAAGCTTGTTCTGATCTCCAGGTAAATTCTCTATCATGTATGACTAAACACAACTTTTCTGCTAGTTTTTCGTACTTTAGCATCACAGCACTATGCTGATCTTCTTCAGCCCAAATTGTACTTCTGTATTCAAAAGAATGTTAACATATCCCAATGAATTCTCCACAGCATCACTGATGTACCATGTGTTGCTTCGTCAAATAAAATCTATTGAGAACATTCCAGTCATCAGTGTTTTCTTCCTGCAGATATTTTTAGCTAGGATTTTTGTCTAAATCTGAGGAACAGGCTCAGGGACAAATTCCAATAGCTGCAGAGGTCAATTAGAGGACAACAGTTGAGCCCAGTGGGCCATAGGGGCTGGGACGTGTAGCTGCGGTGTATAAACAGGCAAAAATAAGTGTGAAGTTCATGGAAGTACTGGATATTTTGTGCTGGGATAGCTATTTATGAGGGAATGAAAGGCAGATTAAATAGGTTTTGAAGTAGTAACCATCAAGTGAGACTGGCTGCTGGACACTGACCTGATTTAGGGAAGTTTTATAAAGGCAAATTCAGATCAAGGGTTTGGAAGGATTAGGGAGTTCAGGTTAATGCTTAGAGAGTTTTCCTGGGGTGAGGGCCTTGCTAAAGAGGCCAGGTGGAATGAAGTCACTTAGTTGTCACTTAGTTGAGCCGTACATGGCTGTGTCTCTACCTTAACCAAGCTGGGCATTTAACACCACATGAAAGCCTTGCCTACCTGTCATTTTTACCTTGTGATGTGGAATAGCTCTGAAATAATTCTCAATCTAGGTGCTTGTGCAATATATTCTCATACAGTACATCAAAGAAAGGATCAGTGCCATTTGAATTTCTATTGTAAGAGAAGGAAAGAACTACTTACCTTACTGTATTACTTGCCTCTTCTTTGCCTCACATTTTTCTGTTGACTTCTCTTATCCCTTCCTCTTCTCCTTCCTCTTCTCCTTCCTCAACCTTGTGCTAGAGCAACATCAGTAGTTAAAAAACAAAAACCAACACCAAAAAACACAAACATGGGGAGGTGCATCTGCATGGTCTGTGATTTTCCCAGGACGTTGGAATGGTTATGAAAGTCTTTTACAAATGTCAAGTGATGGAAGTCAAACTACTGAAACCTCTTCAGAAGCAGCATAATGTTCTGTACCCTGTGATGTCTTCGAGATTATGGCAGTGGTCACTGTTCAGATGTTTTCAGAGCCACTTTCATGTGGAGAGTCACAGAGCCATAGTAAAGAAGGCTTAAAATTCATCTCTGATTGAAAGTATTCTGGTTCTGTCTTGTTCTTAAAAAATTCCTTCCTGGAGATCTCATGTTATTTGTAGACAATCTTTTGCAGTGTCTTATGTTCTCACCAGTGGAAAGCATATGTAAACATGTGAACTGAATATTTCTTACTGCAGCTGAGGACCAGCTCACTACTGATCAGAAGCAAGATTTCTTTATTATTTACAGAGTAGATGTTTCAGTCCGTTATCTAGGTCAGTCTGAGGCTTTCTTATTGTTGTAATTGAGTTAGCCATCTGCTCATAGTGATTCTTTTAGTGAAGTCTAATGTAAGAAGGGTATTTAATTCTGGTCTTTCAGCGTCTCACGTTGACAGATTTCTTTTGTCGTAGAAGGATCTAGCAGTCTTTTCCCAGGTCTTCCTACAATTACTGATTGTATTGTTCTTTGTCCCTTGCTAGTTTTGTTTCAGTTTGCACCCAGTTCTTTCTGATTCTATCTATAAATTGTCAGTCTATTGTGGTTGAACATTTGACATAGTATCCATTTCTTTTAAATCACTTTTGAGTTCAAGAGCACTGAAGAGTTATGCTTTATCCACAGCAGCTTTTTCCTACTATTCTTCCTCAGTTCTGATAAACTGTGCTTGTTTCACCAGTAGTTTTGTTTCCTAATGACTGGAAAGAAAGAAGACAAAAGAGAAAGAAGACCAAGACTTGAAATATTTGGAATCTAACCAGTTCAAAGTGACTTGACTTCAAACGCTTATTTCAAGTTCACTTTCATTACGTTGTCTTCAACTTTATGTTCTCAGCCTCCAGTTAAAATGTGTCTTAAAAAGTCTCAGTTCTAATTATCTCCTTTGTAGAAAATTGCAGACCATTCAGGAATTGTTCCTTGTCTTTTGCAGTTGACTGAAATCCCAGGTCACTTAATTCAAGTCATCCTTTACATAAAAACCCTCATTTGTGATGTTCTTCAGCTAGTTTTTCCCATGAATGTCCTAGCCCAGTCTGATTCAGTACTTCAGAAGGTATCAGCTTTAATAGTACTCATTGTAAGTAGTGTTACCTCTTGTGATTTGTTGTTTTGTTTGTTTGTTTCAATAATTCTGAAGAGTTTTTAGAACTTGGAAATTATTATGTCATATTAGTATGTCATAAGAAAGTTGTATTTGAGGAAAAAATAGCATGTATGTACACATAACTTAAACACTTCTAAACCCACTTGAGATGCAACATAAGATAATACCATAACTTACTGCAAACATAGTTGTAATCATTGGTCTCTGTGGTGGAGTCACCATCACTGAAAGTATTTAGAAGGTGTGTAGATGTGTCAATTAGGGACCTGATTTAGTGTGGACATCACAGTGTTAGATTAATATTTGGCTTTGATGATCTTCAAGGACTTTTTTCAACCTAAGTCATCCTATAATTCTATGTTCTTTTTAACCAATGAATAGTCAGCAGCCAATAGCTTAATTTAAGTAACTAAGAATGTGTCATTTTACTCAAGATAACAGAGAGTTGTTGATGAGGTTGGTCTCACTAATGGAATCTGAGTGAAATAAATATTAAATAACTGTGTGAGATGGCCCTAATACAGTGAAAATACAGTTAGAAAGTTCCCTTGATTCCAACATTAGTGAAGTGTCATAATTTTACATTTCCCTAAGAAAGTTATTATTCATCTTTAACATAGTGTGAGTGTTAATGCATTTTCTTTTTCATGTAGAAGTAAATATAATACTTATCTCTTAAATAATTAAAGAAGCCTCTTTTCAGATAAGAGATTGTGCATAATAGTTTTTTCCCCCACAGTTGATTCATAGCAAACTTTCTACTGGGATTTCTGAGCCTAACATAGTGCACTCAGTGGGTTTTTTTGCCAGGATTCTATGAGAGTAACAAAGCTTAAGTTCTTGTAACAGATAATCTATATGTAATTGCTTTGAGAAGAAAATTTATCAGATCTGTATGAAACTATGTCCTGGAGTAAAATGCTGTTCAGATTTTATTTTTAGAAGACCTATATAGAAGAGTATTCCACCTCAATCTTATAATATCAAGGTTTTTTAATGCCCTTATTTACAGGAGGTTTTTTTCTCTTACATATCCAGATTCTAAACAGTTGTGTTTAAGTGGAAATTGTTAATTATTGAAAGGTTTCTGCCATTAGATGATACAGTATTGTAACAAGTGGGTGTCATTCTGCTTGAATTTAGAGGCTCTTAATGTTATGAAAAGGCTATTCTCAGGATGTTTTATATTTATCAAATCATGGAATTAAATTATAAATCGAATAAAACCATTATCTGTGTCTTAGTCACACAGTAAAACTGATCTGTCCAGCAAACCAGTCAATATGGCTGAACACTGGTACAGTAAGTGGTTTTTAACTAAGTTATACATGTGTTTCAAATAGTAACTCAGTTACAGCATATTATTTTCTGTGCTGTTATTTAAGATAATGCAAGTTCCAGCTTATTATACTTTGTGAAATTAGGAATTAGAGATTACAGAGACTAGATTTTAAAAATACATTTAAAATACAATTTGGACTGTTTTACAGTTTAAAAACACTGTTAAGGATTAAAAACATATCTCTACGTATAAGCACTGTATATTCTTCCATGTTTCTATAAAAGCAGAATTTGCAAACGGTGACCAATAGACTGCCAATGGTTCAACATATTTCTGCTAATGTTTTGTTGATGACAGCATCCCTCTCAGAGAAACTGCCAGGTAGAACAACTTGGCAGGGTCCCTGGTGAGGCAGGAGGGAATGTTATGGAGCTGTACAGAGCTCTATCCTACTCCACTGCCTGCAGCAGTCATGGTGCAGTGCCGTGGGACCTTTGTGAGGTGCTTGTGGCGTGGCAATGGGACACTGTGCTGCAGGGTGAGCTGCAGTGACACTGTGCTAGTGGTGAGCGTGCAGGACAGAGACTTATGGGAATGAACTGCTACACTTGTTCCAGCTTTGATTTCCACGCTGCACTCAAGGATAGTGATTTTTCCTGGCGGTGTAAATGTGTCATCACTGTCTTTTCCTTTTCAGAAACATAAAAGCTTACTTTCAAAGTAGTCTTTTTGTACTGTTACTTTATAGTGCTTTTATGTTTATTATTAGTCTGAAAGATCATGTAGAGGTTCGGTATTTGACCTAGGGAGCATAAAATTTGCATGGTGAATCTGATAGGTTAGGATAAAATGAACAGAAGAACAGCAGGGCACAGGATGATTCAGATAACTTCAGTGTGCTAATTAATTCTAGCATTGTCTAGTGTAACTGTATGTATGGGCTTGTGAAGAGAGGAAACATTTCAGTCAGGCTCTGAACTCGTATTGAGCTTCTAATGGAGAACATCAAGTTCAGTGATGTTAGTGAAGGAACAGAGGAATCCCAAGGTGCTGACGATGTAGACAGGGAGGTGGATCCTGCTAGTCACGGGTGTACTGGACTCCCTCTTGGCAGGGCTCCAGAGCCTTTCTTGCGGTGTCTCTGCCCTCCTTTCCTTCACTTTGTAGTGAGCTTCCCCTAATAGCTCCTGCCTGTGAGAGAATCACCCCAGGTCAGTGTCTTCCGTTTTTCCCCTCTTTAAAGCTTCAGGGGCTAAAGCCCTGCCTCGAAGGGAGTCCACAATGAAGCTGTTACTGGGTTGTGGTGTTCATGCTACAGTACCAGAAAGAAACAGAAGGGGGGAATAAAAGCTTTTAAAAATTATTTAAGTTATTGTAAATGGGGTGATAGAGATGACTGTTTATTATTACTGAGTACCATAGGTGCCCAGTCAAACATACTTATGGAAGTTTTTATGTGATACTAAGTAGTTTCATTTATTTTGTGTTCAAAAACTACTTCAGAGACATTGTCTTCAAAATTTTAAACTTTTATACGCATTGCAGGTGAAGATAAATATAAAAATAATTTATTTCTATAGCTACTAAATTTATCATACTTCAGGTATCCCTGGAACTTCCCATACCCCACCCCAAAGAACATCACACTGATTTATAAGAATGAAAAAGTAAAAATGGTGTACATACAATTTTCTCTGATTGAAGACAACGTTACCATTAAGAGAATCTGCCCCAAGGGTTGTGCAACATTCTCAGATATGCCACATGAGTTACTGTTACTTTTGTGTTCATCGTGATTCTGTAGAACAGTAAAATGCTGATTTTTCCTCTGGCTTCCCTAGGATTGACTTTGCATTGCCATACCAGAGTTAACATTAAAAATAATATTGGTTAAAGGCCACCTCATGGTCCCGTCTCTTAATTGTACATGTGGGTGCACCAACTTACTCTTTTAACATATAAGTTGCAGCATGGTTACCTCTATCTTAAATATTAACCAGATAAGTCACTTCTGACCCTCTACTAGCAATGGTCTGTCTCCTGTGATGAAATATAAAATTAAAACCATTACTCAAGACATAGCTGTAATAGCACCATGTATCATTTGACATAAAGTGCTCAAACTTTGTAAAGTGCAGAAGTAATATCCCTCCCTCTCTGGTCTTCACTTAACAATTGTGTGCTTTCACAGGCTTTTCAATAGAGCGTTTTAGAAACTGGAAGTGCCTGGAAATCAAATCTTTATTAAATATTTATGGGGGAGGACACCTAATGACTTCTAGGGGACCCTACAAAGAGATTCAGTATCCATAGAGTGCACTTATCATTGTTTGTTGTTGTATTATTGTTGATATTAATTATTTAAGTGCTGGCAATTTGCTCAAAGCTGTACAAGACAGAAAAAAACCATTGTTGCAGCCTGTAAAAACTTTGTCTCCATCAAACAAATGCATAAGGTATACAAACTCACTATGGAATGCTCTTCTGGAAGGCAGACCTGGTTACCTTTTCACTTGGCCTCTCCTTTCCCAGTTGTCCTTCTCACGCACCCATCTTGCAGCTGCTGGAATTCCTGCAGGAGGCAGATGGTTGGTGTTGGAGAAGAAGGAAACAAAGACCCCTGTTTGCTTCCTCACACTACAGTAACTGCAGGACAGCTCTTTGGATTTTTTCATTTTCCCTGTGACATCTTGTTAGAGAAGGTGGGAAGGGGCACTGTTACCACCTACTGAAAGACAGCCCCATGTCCCCAAGGGATTCACTGGTCTAAGACAGTGCAGGACAAAAGAATTTGAGGCCGGAGGTCTTTGTGCACTGGGTGAAAATAGAGGAGATTTGCTGCTTGGCATACTGGTGATCCCATACGTACAGGAAGGTACACAAAAGTCTGATGGGAACTGAAGGAAAGTGATAAGAAAAGGCATAATACCCAATGCTGCTGGTGAAAAAAAAAGGTTATTGTGTTTAAGAGCTATTCAACATCTATCTAAGTAGGTCCTCCTAAGGTTTTTAAAAGACAAAGCAGACAAAAATAATGAGGAGCAGGCTTCTTTGGAAGGACAATGCACTTTGACAGAAGGTGGCATGTTGTAGCACATGTGTCAGGAGTGGTACCAAACAAACAACTAGACATTTTACCAGGTTGTGTGGATAGAGACAGGGAAGAGACAACACTGAATTGAAACCTCTGACCTTACATAATGAAGAAATTATGCAGAGTAAAATATCACCATCTCCCTTGGATGATACTTTTGTAGATTCAGACTTCTGTTTTGCAAAACTAGCACAGGAGAAGGAAAAAGATTACAGGAGGAAACTTGAGAATCAGCAGTTACAAACAGAGGATAAAATGACAAATTATCAGAAATGGGATCCACCATTAAAATAAAGTTAGAAGAAAGAGTAGGTATCAAAAGATATTATCACTGAAATCCCAATGCCAGAAGATGCTCAGAAAGACTTAAAGTGACCTCAAAGATTTTGTTGGAAAGGGAAAGAGGAGCCTGGAAACGAAGCAGCTAAATTGGATTGCAAGCAGTAGCAGATAAGGAGGTGGGTATGTGTGCATTGGTTGTTGCATGTAGCTCCTCCAAGCTGTGTTCATTCCACATTATGATGAACTCGAACAATTGTGTATATTAGGTGTTTTATGTTAATTAGGATTGATTATGGTTTTCTAGCACAGTCCTGATTTGTGACATGGATACAATGGTATCAATGGATCTATGTGTGTTGTTTAATGTGTACCTGTCAACTGGCAAAAGAAAGGCTTTGACTGAATCAGTAAAATGTTTGCAGTTTGGTGCATATTTACTTTGTGTTTTATGATTATCTGATTTTGAAATACTATTCAAAAATAGAAAGCATTCACTTTTTAGCACCAATGTATTCCTGTTTCAGTTTATTTGACATTTACAAGTAATGTAATGTTGAAGAATGTTTGCTTCTTTAAAAACAATTACACTGATTTTAAATATTCCTTTAGTTTGCAAAGGAGAACACCTTCCACAGATTTGAACTGCTTTGGTGAATTCAAACAATGTAAGATTTTTGACATGTTAAATGCATTTATAAACCAGTTCCTAGAATGACACATGTAAAGAATTTGTCATTTCTAAAATTAAACATTGGAAATCCTAGTTTCTTACAGTTTTCCACTGCAAATAAAACAGGAACATGAAGAAAGTAAGTATGATTTTTTGCCCTAAAGTCATAATGATGTAGTATGTCATACATGATATGAATTTGCATGATTATGTGCATGAAGTAACTTTGGAATATTGTGTGAGGGGGGCTAGTTTAAGTTTGATTTAGATGATTGGTGTGATAAGTAATGGAAGATGAGGAACTGTGCTTTTTGTTACCTGTAGTTTATTTGGACGTGATTATGTTGCACTTAAGTTTATAACACAGCTTGTGCTCCCAAGTGTCATTTTGGATAATGAGCAAGGGAAGGCAGAAAGCAGTTACCAAGTTTGCAGATTAAATTAGAAGTGTTTATGAAAATTATAGGATCATAAAAATGTAAACTTAGAAGACTAATAATTTATTTTAAATTCATTCTCTATTCTGAGGCAGTTATGAGTGTACCAGGAGTATTCAACACAAAACTATGTCTTTCCTCTTATACCATGCTGCTTCCTAGGAAACTTGTTTTAGCACTGAACTGTTCTGACTCTAAGCTGGGGGGACACAAGGAACACAGTCTGTGACAAGTGAATTCTTTTTCTTCCAAAGCTCCTGGAGAACAATATGTCCATGTATTTTTTAATAGCTCCACTGGACACAAAGGAAATCTGTTCTGTGTTTTCATGTTAGCCTTATTATCAGACCACCTAATCCCAGTACCTTCACCCTGTTGTTAAATTCCTAAAAACCTATCTAGAGCTGATTTTGTCCCTTTTGGAAATGGGTCTCCTGAGCTACAAGCAGAAGGGAATGTGAAACACTTCAACAGCAGAAATCCTCTTGTACCTTGCACATCTTACTTTTATTAGTACAGTGCTGAATGTGGTTCACTTGCATCATGCTGTTGGCTCTTGGGTAGTCTGTAATAAGTTGAAATATTTTACCGGTCTTTGTTCTCTTTGCTTTTATCATTACCAAAGCAGGAATAAAAATCTCTGTTCATTTTCTCTGCTTCTCTAGTCTGAAGAGAAGTCTAAATTTGTGTATATTTAGAAAGAAAACAGATGTTGAATTCACAATTTGGTTTTATGTGAGAGTTTCATGAGTAATAAATTATTTTTCATTATTGAAGGATTGCCAATGAAATCCTAAGTACTTCTGAGCATATTCTGAGTTACAGTAGAAGTGTTTTGTCCTGTGTAAAATACGAAGTTTACCTCTATAACCAGAAAGGTGAAAGATGATTAATGCAAGTTTTGTTGTCAGTTGCTTGTGTGGGGAGTCTGTAAGAGTAATTTTTGGAAAACCAGTATGGTGGAGCAGGACAATTGTCTACGTAGTTGGCAGTCAGAAATCTTGAGTCACATAGCTGTCAATAGTATATTAAACCTGTTATGCTGTTACTACAGCTGCCAACTTTTGCCTTGCATTTTTCCTGTCACACAGACTCTTTCCCAGCATCACTTCTCACTCTTTCTCTCACTCTCATCCCTGTTCCCTGCCTTCACTTTTCTTTTTTCTTCCCCATTCTCTCCCCTGTGCTGTTTTTCCCCTTTTGCTACACACTGAGCAGCACAGTAGGGATTTTCAGCGCCTTGGTTATGAGAAAGTGAAAAATGCTGAAAAAGATTCTGTTGGTCTTTTAGTATTTGCAATATGAAATGCAAATAGCTTTCCTTACAGGTAAATTACCGGCAGAAACAAAAACAGGTGAAAAACTATTCTTGCTTTTAAATCACTGCATTTAAATAAAATTAAATGCTTTATGCCAGAGCTGGGTTACGATGGGAAAATTGAAAAAACAATTTGATTGTCCAACTCTGATAAGAACTGAGAGTTCTACTGAGGCAAAGCCACTGTGCCCAAGATCATCAGCAGAACAGGGAACAAGGTGCACTTTCTCATCAGATAGCACTGGTTCAGGCTTATCAAAATCAAATTAGCAAGCAGGAAGCCAGGATTCAAACACTGTTGGTTGCGTTTTTAACTTTTAGTTCCTCACCTAATGTTTCCCATTGGGTCCTAGTCATCAAAGCGTGACAATTGTAAGTAGATATTTGAGGAGTTCGTGTTTATGTGACACAGTGCAATGCTTCAAGGAAGCTGGGGCACATCCTGTGTTGGTGCAGCCCCGCGCATGGCTGACAGTGTTCCCAAGGAGTGTTATCTGCATCTGCACAGCACTTCATTGTGCTATCCAGACAGTACCTTAATGTTGTTTTTCTTCTTTATGAGTTAGGGGTATTCACAGAATTCAGTGTACTTTTAATTGGATTCTTACCGTTTATGTTTTATTAGAAAATTATTAGATTTAAGCTTGAGGGCTTTTTTATTTACTGGCAGTGTGTGGGAAGCTGTGTTTGGATGAGCACTGGATTTAGTTAAAATGCACAAAACCTACTTTTTCTGATCATTTTTATTGTAGTTAATAGTTTATAGTGATTTTTGCTCTTGATTTATATCACATATTCACAGTCTATTTTAAATAGCTTTATCACTAATGCAAAGATGCATAGAATTACATTTTAAATTAATCAGACAAAATAATTTAAGGTATGTGTTTAAATGTGATTGTATGTTTCCATATGTCTTTAAATGTGTTTCAACATTTAAACAAAATCCTCTTCCCCACTCTGAAAAGTGCAATCAGTAGAACTGTTTAACCCAAACTGAGGAACATCATGTAATAAGTTGCATGATGCATTGAGAGTAGTTTCCCTGATCTAAGAGTCACTTGAAATGAACTATTGTGAATATTATGAATGAACTTTANGATTTCTTAGAAAAGATGTTTTCTGTAAATATGAGGGGAAAAAAACTTGAACAAAAACCAAAATTTGAACCAATTGGCTCCTGTATTCCTCTTTACCATTAGAAGTACTGTGTTCTCCGGGGTGTTCATGGTGTGTGAAAGAAATACACACAAGGGAAAGAATTGTTTTATGGAGAGAATGGAAATCTGAGATATTTTATGATTGTCATTTTAGTGATGGAAGTTGCAGAACTAGTTATTTGATTGATCTGTGGTCCTTAGCATGTTGTGGGGACCTTATGTAGTTCCTCAGAGAAAATCATGCCAAGAAATACAACATTCTTTCAGTACATTCTCGAGACACATCAGATTTACTTCTTGTTGTAAAAATTTTTCTGCTTCATGTACTATCAGTGTGTATTGACATCACGGCAGGTTATTGCCTGTGTTCTGTTTTGGA
>VWZG01011821.1:15564-26671 GCA_013396735.1 Grallaria varia | reverse complement strand
TTTGTGGCCTTTCCCCCAGTTACTCACTCCAGTATTCAGAGGGTCAGTTGCTGAATGCTGTTGCTAGTCCAGCAGTATATGAAAGTTACATCTGAAGTATAGGATATTGCAGGTTTTCTGCTATTGTGCTGGAAATCTGTAATGTGCTTCAAGGCAGGGGTCTAAATAACTTGTTATTTTCTGAGAATTGAGAACTGAACTATATTAAAAATTTTCATTTTGCTATCTATCGTACAAACAGAATCTCAGTGAAATTGCCACATGTGCTTGAACTTCCAGTGGTGCTGTTTAGCTTATATAAACTCTTTGATAGACATGAGTGTATTGCTTAAAATCCAAGGTCTTAGTATGTGTAGTCTGAGTTTGCAGGCATGGTTTGGATATATATTTATGACTGATGTTATTAGTGGATGGGCTTGGTCTGCTTTTTTTAATAATGCAGTGGGTGAGCAGTTGGGCTCAGAGGGTTGGGCACAAAGGATGATAATGACTGGGGTGACATCACACTGGGAACCTGTCACTGGTGGGGTTCTGCAGAGCCCTATCTTTAGCCCAGTGTTCTTCAGCATCTTCATCAAGGGCTTGGACGCAGGATTGGAAGGGATACGGGGCAAGTTTGCAGATGACACAAAACTGGGAGGAGCTGTTCTCTTTATTGAAGTCCCTGCAAAGAGACCTTGACAAATCAGAGGACTGCACAGTCACCAACCATGTGAAGTCTAGCAAGAACAAGTGCTGGATTCTGCACCTGAGATGAGGCAACCCTGGATGTTTGTACAGACTGGGGAATGAGATGCCGGAAAGCAGCCCCATGGAAAGGGCCCTGGGGGTGCTGGTCCATGGCCAGTTGAATGTGAGTCAGCAGTGCCCTGGCAGCCAGGAGGGTCAACCCTGTCCTGGGGGCATCAGGCACAGCATCGCCAGCCCAGAGAGGGAGGGGATTGTCCCACTCTGCTCTGCTCTGGGGCGGCTTCACCTCTAAT
The DNA here is from genome assembly GCA_013396735.1 of Grallaria varia. NCBI lineage: Eukaryota > Metazoa > Chordata > Aves > Passeriformes > Formicariidae > Grallaria > Grallaria varia. The sequence continues at coordinate 25,688 of VWZG01011821.1, read as the reverse complement.
ATTGGGACAGTTTTGGGCACCCCAGTATAAGAATGACGTTAAGCTATTAGTGTCCAAGGGAGGTCAGTGAAGACAGTGAAGGGCCTTGATGGGAAGCATGTGAGGAGGCGCTGAGGGCACTTGGTGTATTCAGCTGAAGAGGAGAAGACTGAGGAGAGACCTCAGTGCAGTTACTATTTCCTTGTGAGGGGAAGAGGAAGGGCAGGCACTGAGATCTGCTCTGTGCTGACCTGTGACAGGACTTGGGCTTTTTAACTGCGCCGTTAAGGGTTTCTGTAGGTTTTTCATGACTCATAAAGAGGAACAGTTTTACTCCTCATGCAGGATCTGGACATTTGATGGCTTTTGTCTCAGATATTAATGGATTGTTTAACATAAGAGCCTAGGGAGATACTATGAGCCCCCTATTCTTCTTTGGAAAGAGCTACTTAATGGTTCTTTAGGTTTCAGCTCATTAGTGTACACATAGTTTGCTCATCCCAGTGCGAAACTGGATGAACTGTGTATTTGTTTCCACTTGGACAGAAGAAACTTCTTTATCATTCACCGTGAATCTGAACCAGCGACAAAGTAAATCCATGAGGCCCTGGAGGTCAAATTGTGGAATTCTTTTTTTATGTGTCTGCCAGAAAGACTTGTCAGTGGTTATCTTCCCCATCTTTCTCCTCCAACCCACTTTATATCATGGAATCATAGAATTGAATAACTTCTTCTAGACCTTGTTTAAAGAAGGGCAAGCTGGGAGGTTATAAGGTGAGAAGAAAAGAATACAACAGGCTCAGTAGTGTGTTGATCAAAAGCTCAAGAGAGACTGTTTTTTTGGGATGTTTTTGACTTGTTGGCATGACCAAATAGTCAAAATAATGAAAGAGTGGCATTCAACATTTTTATAGACTGGGGCATCTTTGGGCCTGATGGAAGAAATTAATGCAGAAACTTCTTTTTCCAGCATGGTTCTTAAACAGGTTGAGATCTCTAGGTGATGGTCAAGGGTCCTTTATTTGCAGTGTAGATGCTGACTGTGTTTGAATGTATTTTGTATTGGTTAATTACAGGGTGTCTTCAGTGGCCTTTGGTGTGCTCCATATTTCTTTGTAGGAGTTATCATTTTGCATGGTACCAAATCTAATGGGTGCTGGTTCATATAATAACTTGGTACGTATTTAACTGGTCTGGTACCCTATGGATTGTTGTACTCTGGACTTGTGGTTTGATACCTGTGGTCCTTACGGTTTCTGAGCTGACTGTGTCTGGAGGCACTGTTGTCTTTTGAAAAGTCAGGAATCAAACTGAAAAAGCCACTTACGCGAAGGAAGAAAATAGAGGGGGAAGGTGTGCATGTGACATACTCCCTGCCTTGAACCATATGCCGAAGGGTCTTTGCATCAGAGTATGCAACACAACACAGGAGTTGAGTGTGGGAGTCACAGTGAGAGTCCTGTCCATTCTTTCTGTGATGTTCAAAAAAAATATTTAGATGGTTAGATCCAGAACACTTGCATAATAGACGGATGAAGGGGAAAATTTATTTCTTGCTGAAAATCTGTGATAAAATACTACTGCAAATATTTTTGACAAGGTGTCAAGAGTAATTCTTAGTTTTCTAGAAGGGTTCTGACTAAAGTAAAATGTCTTATTTGAAACACAAAGCTCAGTATGGCTGTAAATCTTCAACAGTACTGGCAGAAAACTATATAAAAGTATACATTTATAGATGGATACCCCACTTTCTTCAGGTAATGCTTCCCTATGTATCCTGAACTGTTTGAAGTGTATGATGTTTGTGTAGGTTTACCATGAAACACTGCAGACAAGATGTTTTCAATACCCAGCTTCAGGCAAAATGGATCTCCGTAGAATAATAGATTTCTCCAATAGTCCTTAATTTCTTTTATATGGCTTCTTCTAATGAAAGCCTGTTGCCAGTCCTAGTCTCAAATACAGTTTGAGACAGTTAATACTTGTATGAGGTTTTATTAGTTCTTCTTTCTGCTGCAAAAGAGCATTCTTGAGTTATGACAATAGCCACTGTACTATTAAATAGAAGGATATTTTTACAATTTCAAAATTCAAGAAAAATGGCTCAAGAGCGTTCTGCTGTTTGGCTCTGTAAGTTGAATTATCCTTAATTTCATTGTCTTAAACTGCTGCTGTCAAGAGGTTTTCTATTTTAGTTCAGCTGGCAAATAACCATACTGTTAGAAATATTCCTATTTTTATACATAAGGCAACATATTTTATCTTAGTTATAAAAACGAGACAGCTGAAGCATCTACTTTCAATGCACTTAAAAGGAATTACATTGATGTTTTTGTTGCACAAAGAGCAAAAGTATGTATTTTTCATATCTGAAATAAATGAACTGATGTTAAGAGGCTGTGATTTTTTTTAAAAAGGCATATGTAGAAGGCAAATCATATTTGCTGTATTTATTTCTGCAGTAAACTGTTATTGGCTCTGACACATGTCTAAATGTATGATACACAATGTGCTGAGGTTCATTTGGAATCTTGATCTTTACTGATTTTTTCTGGGGATTTTACAAGGTGCTCATCCTCCCATGTGAGGGTTATCTGTATGGAGCAGGCAACCTCTAAATCACGACTTGAAGCCCTTTGATCTGCTACAGATGGCGGCCACTATCATTTATTTTGAACTTCCCACCTATTTTAGAAAGCTGGACTGATTTTTTTTCTGTCTCATGCATTCCTGCTGGATGTATTAAGATTCAGAATTTCGGGTGCTTTCCTGACTGCTGATTGCTGCTACAGTTTTCCAAAACATCAGTGTCAGCATGAAACACTTGAGAAAATGTTGAGACATTTTTCTGGGGGACTGGGAGGAAGTCTTACTCACTTTTGAACGAAACAACAATAAAAACCCACTCAGGGTGCTGTTATGTGACAGTTTTCTGCAATTGTCTGAGTTTCAGACAGTACTGTAAAGTCTGTCTCCCTGCCCCACACATGAAGATAAATGACAAAGGAAGGCAAGTTCATGTAAAATTCTTCAGATAAATTTAGTTCTGCATCTCACTTGTGCGTGTGTTTCTTTTTTTTGTCTCCTTGTTACATTTGACAAGTTCTTCCACTTGACTATGTAGCAACTTATGTTTTCAATTAGAAAACCCGAATATTTAATTTACATGCATTGTCAGAGTTGCTGTGTATCTGTTTACAATGGTAGTCACATGTACAAATGAAGATGTTAAAGTTATTGCTTAGCTCAAACTGCTGTCCAAAAACATGGACAGTTAGTGTATTAAGATATCTGTAATACCTATTACAGAACATACGTAATATCTGTTAATTACATGTGTTGGTTTTTCACTTGATTTTCTGTAATTGCACAGAAAACTTGATTCAACATAAAAAAGTCTTTGTTGTTTTTAATTTCAAGATAATCTAACAATTTCTTTGTGAGAACTGTAAATCCATTTTTATTATTCCTTAAAGGTAGAATATTTTCTTCCTGGAACTATATAAAGTGGCTTTGGGGATGCTTTATGTTGTTATATTTTTTTATTTGTATTTTTGCTTAATATAACCAGCTGAAACAGAATTATGAGCAGCTATTTTTTGCCCTGTATAAGGTCTTTAAAATAACCCCGAAACCTTTAATAAGGCCTCAGAGTACGTTTGGGAAATACATGGATATGCTAAGTAATTGTGGGGCAAAATCTACATTGACAATACTTCTATGCCACTGCATTTTTTTCAGCAGCTGCAAGCTACAGTATAACCATCGGGGTTGTTGACTGGTAGATTCAACACATAAGATAAACCAGTCAATTTTATCTTTGATTTTTAATATTACTGTTTGCCAAGGTGTTCCTGTAAACAATTTTCTTCAAATGTTTTTTGAACATAGAAAATTCCTTTTCCTACATGAAACCTTATCTAGCTCATGTATTTTCATACTAGGAAATATGCTTTTTCCTGGAGTCTTACTTTAGTCTTTTCTGTTTATTTTTCCTGTCACTTGATTAATGCATTACACTGTGTTATTTGCTTAAGTCTGCAGTTCTGGAAGCTTTTCATGGATTATATCTCTCCTCCTACTCTCTGTCTTTTTGCTGTGAAAGGGAAAAACAAATATTTTTTCCATTTTTTTTTTTTTCTTTCAGATGCCAGTACTTGAGTGTGAGTTTGTAGGGGATTACAGAGTATGATAATAAGTTGTTAATTGCATTATTGTGACTGTCTTCAAAAACCACTGCTGAAGCATGTGAAAATCCTTAAGAAAGCTTATGAAGAACCTCTATATGCCTTTGGCTCTAACTTGAGTGCTTTTAAAGATTAGTGGCCACTTCTGTCTTCCTTGATCTTGTTGGGTTGAGAGGCCTACAAAGAGTAACTTCAGTGTCTGGGGTTTTGCTGGTTTACACAAATCAGTGAGATCATAGCTGAATCATTTTATGCGAGGCATAAATTTAGAACCATGTTACATATAAACCCATTGAGTATATTCTTTTTCTTTGTTCTTCTTACACTGCATTTTGTCATGGTAAGAGGAAAAACTTACTTTAATTGTTCTTGGATGTTTGCAAAGCACCAATTTTTTCAGCCATTTTCTTGGGAAATTATTTAAGTGTTACCCATCTGCCTAGCTTTTCCTTTAAGTGACTGTGGGCATAAATGCTTATTTTATTACTCTTTTTATAACAGTCTTACCTGGCTAAAGTCCAAATTATATAGGAAATCAAATATTCCTGCTGTATGAACATAACCTGAAAATTCTTTTTTACTGTGTTTGACAAACATCACTGTTTTCACCCTTAGTAGCCTTCAAACCTGACTTGAGCTGTCATCTCATATGTTAAGCAACATCAGTCTGGATGACTACAAATGAAAATAATTTTGTGTCGAAGTTTGCACAGTAGATACTGGAGGGGAAGATGATGGTTAAGAAGGTGGAGAGGAAGTAACTAGTTTACCATTCCAGCTCTTCAGTCAGCTGGAGCTCCTATCAGCCAACCCTTCCGAAATATTTCAGTCGACAGCCAATGTTTGTAGTGATTTAATTGCCTTCCTTGTTGTCACGGAGTATGCTGCAGCACACAGTAATTATCTAAGACAACAGAAGGAAGTGAACACAGGCACTGAGTTCCATATCAAGAGCTCTTCCTGCAGCCCAGGTCTGTGTGGGCTCCTTTTAACCACTGCCTCTTTGTTTTTATGTGAAAACAAAAACAAAACAAAACAGGCAAATGAGCTCCTCTGATGTTTCATAAGCATATATTTACTATGGGAACCTATTAATAAATTACATGGGTGGTGAAATAGTGTAGATAGGGAAAACAGAAGTGGACCTAGGGGACTTCAGATTTTCGCTGAGGATTTTATACTTGTGACTGAAATGGTAAGATCTCAGCAGTAGGAGAGTTCCTCATGTGCAGTCTCAAAACAGTTTTGAAATTTTAGGTTATATAATTATTATATAATCATGTAGGCTCATCTTTATTTCCAGGATTAAAATGATTCTGACTGCTCTTGGTTTTAAATTTGCTCTGTGATATAATGAACAGATCTGTAAAGCTATTTGATGGAGATCTCTTTAGAGTAGAAAGGTGCTATGTAAGTGTCTACTGCTATTGTTGGTAAGGATGTGCATGACAGTGTGTGTCAAGGCATCCTGAAATCTCTGCGCCACAGCTCAGTCTTATTGTTGAAGTAAGGAGCCCAGAGGGTGGCAGTGAAGGCAAAGTTATCGGGCTTTGTCCAAGCATTTCTCAAAAAGACAAACCATGCTGAAAAGTAGAGACGTTTTAGAAATCACCAGGTTACCGCTGGTAAAAAGAAACTGGCTGAGGGAAAAAGGAACATTTTTTGTGCATCCAGCTGCCTGAGACATGAGAGACACACAACAAACCAAGATCTGAGATTGTGATAATCACTGTGGTAGTTTTTGCGAGTACAGATCTTGTTTTGGTAATTTCTTACACTAAAAGAGAGTCAAAGTGGTTTGGACTAATGTATTGGGAGCTGATATTGTAGTTATGATAGCTTATCTCAGCTGACAGGCAAGAATTATGGCTATTTCATGATTTGTACACTTATAAAGTTATTAAAGGACAGAAAAATCTTGAGATCCATATTCTGTTGAAGAGGTATCTGGATTTCAGTTATATCTGTGTCACCTGCAAGCTTGGCATGATCTTGGTTTCTTATATCATGATGCTAAATATTGTGGATTATTATTCTAGCATCACATTACAGTAACAAAGGTTTGTAGATTATTTTAGGATGACTTTTGTGTTGCATCCATTTCACTGAAACACTGTTCTTCTGTTGTTTATATAAAAAATAAAATTAATTAATTTTAAAAGGAAGTCTACCTTTTTTAAACAGTGACTGTCAACTAATTGATATTACCTAATTGTCTGGATTTGAAATCAAGGTGATCTATGGACAGAAGGTTCACACTGCCTCTAATAATTGTAAAGTCCTATAGGACATCTGAGTCAGAGTGACTGAAAGGTATATACATTTGAAGTTAATTAGTTCTGATGAATATTCACACTTGTAGGATTTCTCCTTAGGAGAAAACTAGCATTGTTTTATGGACTGGCTTAGAATTGCATTATATGTGTCTCATTTATATACACAAGGTGGCAGTGCCTTGTTTGCAGGTGATAGTAAGGGACGGAATTAGATCCCGTAAAACCTCTCCCTCTCTCCAATATATCTGCACACAATACATTACGGTTTTTATATTCTTATACCAAAAATGGGGGAAACTACATCAACAGAAGTATAAGAATATGCAGATTCTGTATATCTGGTATGTTTCTGTCTATGTTATTATTTAGAAATATCAAGCATTAAAATAAATGCATCTCTGAAGGCCTAACATTTCAAGCTTGAAATAGTTACACTCCATAAAAACTTCCAAAAACTTAGTGTTAAAGAAGATCATAAAGATAGTAAACTGACAAAATTATTACCATTTCAGTCTAAATTGGTGCCTGAATATTATTTATTTAGTATACTGTGTTCAAGTGTACAGTTCAGAGATCTTGGTGCTGCAGTGATTGTAGCTGACTCTTTGATCTTATTGGAAATATCTAAACCTTCAGCTAAACAAGTTAACCTTCATCTAGAGGCTGTTCAGGTGAAATATAAATACCTGATTCAAAAATCTTTTCCTTCTTCCTGAGCTGGTGTTCCTACCACGAGCATGTCCGTCTGCTTGTAACTGTAGCATACAATGGAAGGGAATCTGCCAGCCAAGATCCGTCAATTACGCTTTTAAGTATAACCAGAAGTTAAGAAAACTGCAGTAGGAAAATTCCATTAGGAAACAGGTCAGGTACATTCTGAACTATTTGCAGTTTTGAAAGGTTCAGAAAATCTTACTTTACAAGATTTACACATTTAAGCAACATGTTTGCGAGAAAGAAGTACTTCAAAAACTTCTTTACAAGGTGCAGGTATAAAATTAATTTGGTGGTGGCTGAATTAAAAATCAAAAGTATGGATACAAATGCACTACGTGTTTCTGTACCTGTGATGGTCACCATCCTGTTCGACTACATTGGGCACCTGCTGAACAAAAAGTATGAGTAGTGACAAGAGTTGGTTTGAGCTGAGTCTATAATAGATTGATGTATTCTCAGGAAGGGATGTTGTGTTGGGTTTCCTGTGACATGTAGCTTGTACTCTTCATGATCTGCTACTTCTGCTGATGGCTCCACCTAACAGAGAAACATTATTTCACACTGATTTGGTCTCATTGCTGTTCCCATCCCCATCACAGAGCAGGTCAGTTTTATTCAGTAGACTCTCGGGGATGGAGGTAGCTTGAAGGTGTCCAGACCCTGGTTCATCATGATGATGAACAAAATCATATCTTGAGGTGCCCAGGGTACAGTGAATAATTCTGCCAGAGACACAACAACAAACAGGAAATGGGGATCTCATGAGAATGAATGGAGGAGAAAGACTCAAGGCCTGTGAGCTCTGTTTACTGACACTCCCCTTGGTTTTGTTATGAGAGAAATAAGCAGAGCTACTTTCATTTTCTCATCAAAGAGTGGTAGATACCAAGCAGAAACTTATACACATACATGAAGAACTCATCCTGATGTCAGAAGGAAATAGCAAGAGAACTGTTTTCTAAGTCTAGGATTAAGCCCAAAATCACTGAAATCAAAAAAGTCACAAGGATTCTGGTTATTAATGGAATGTTTTACTGAAAACTTCATGTAATTGTGTACTAGTGAGAATGTAAATATGAAGAGTCTGATCTTGCTGTTTGTGACACAATTTGGTTGTCGTGTATTTGTTTTAGAGGAAACTGATATATTATCTTTGAGCAGTTATATAATGTTAATTACTTCAGTTCGTGGCCTCAGGCGACAGATTTAACGTGCCATACCACTACCTTTGGTGTTTCCTGGTATGTCCGAGGCCATCGTTAACTAAAACACATCTCCATAAGCACATTAGGATGCTAACTGGTACAGGAAATATCTTGAGATCTTGTCAACACTTTGAAGTAACCAGTAGTAGAGTAATTAAGGCTGTCATCAAGCTGCTTTGAGGGCCTAATGATGTTTGAGACCACTACGTAGAGAATCTTTACCTGGCGTTACACATTTCGAACTACTTGCCACAGCAAAGAATTTTGCATTTTTGATTTTTGGAGAAATGTAATTTTTCTTCCATGTGGAAGGTCATTCTCTCTAAACCAAGCTCATGCTACATACTTGATGCTGAAAGTACCAGGCAAAAATTGAAATTTAAGGGACAGGTAGAAACTCATCTTTTGATCCAATGTGAACACACTGCCAGTGATTTGTGAATTCCTTTGGATGCCCGTTTACCTCTTAATGGAATTCCAGTCCTGTAATTAGGAAACAAGTTTTCAGTCCTGTAAATGCTGGGATCTAAAAACAAATAGTAGCTCAATCTGATCAATGCATCTTCTAGGTACAGACAAGGTAGTAAGAATATAAAGAAGACTTCTCTCCAGATGATAATCTGAATTTATGTTACAGGACTGTGTCTAGCAATGAGTAACAGACTCCTTTATGTTTCTGCCAATAATTCAGGAAATACTTAGACCTTCCATGGAAAAGCTGAAAACTAGTAATTTAATCAGAACTAAAAGAATGAGAGCATAATCTTCTCCAAGCATCTCTGTCAGTATAGCGTGTGATATCATACAGTAGATGTTAGAGAAAATAAGGTGTCCTCCAAACACAGTGTTCCTAAAATGCAAAATTTCAGAGATTTCTTCTTACAGATTTTCTAATTTGCTGATGGAACAGTAAATGTGGTGGTAGCCAGAGAAATTCTAAACCCAGCAGTTGTCAGAACAACTTGGGCAAAGTTTTCTGGTTTGAATTAGACTCTTAGTAACCTAAACCATTGTGTTGAATGGTGGCCATGTTTGCTCCAGCTGACCATCATCATGCCTCTGCTGTCTGCATTGCTTACCCATCTAAAACAGTGCAAAGCTAACTTATGTCTTACTGCTGTTCCTTCCGTGATTTCTCAAAGTTCCGCATATGGAAAATAGGTAACGTTTTTGTCCCCCCACACTGTGTCCATCAAGCACACACACTCTAGTTACTTTACAGTTCCCTCTGTCTTCCCTGGGGACTGAAGAAATGTGCCTGTGTTACTTTTATACCGAAATGGCTTCTTGCACACGGGGAGCTGGCAATTCCAACTCTGCCTCACCTAGTTTAAGTGACTGCCAGATTTTAGAACTAATACATTAACACTGCTCTTTCCTTGAAAAGCTTCAACTATCAGTAATGTTTATTGCTTTAAGCAATATAATATTACTACAGTAAAGTAGGAAAAGATAGATCTTCAGTAAGGTGATTTCCTAGATTTTTTTTTAATATTTTATTAATAATTCTTGCTAAAATAATCAGTGGAATTATAGTTATGTCTTAGGATTTTTGAATATATCATGGAATTCTTGCCTAAACTCTCCAGAGAGGGAAAAATACAACACATGAAAATTTCCTTGGCTTTTTTAATAAGTAGATTTTTAATTAACTACATATTGTCTAATGGTTTAGACAGCTTCACCCTTGTGGGTCCCGCGGGGTCTGTTTAAGAAATCATTTGATGCTGTTTCTGGTTGTCCTGCAGCAGAACATAATA
>VWZG01011818.1:39814-52241 GCA_013396735.1 Grallaria varia | reverse complement strand
GGCTGCCCCGCTCCGAGCCTGCCCCGCTCCGAGCCTGCCCCCCTCGGCGGCTGCCCCGCTCGGAGCCTAACCCCCTCCGAGCCTGCCCCAGCATCCCTTGGCACCCTCGGTCCTGCCTCGCCTGGGTTTTCCCTGCTCCATCGTGGAGATGCTCAGCCAGGGGCTTTCCCTTGCCTGCCTGGGGTTTCCCCCTGTCCCCATCCTCAAGCCATGAGACTTTTTCCAATTACTTATTTTATGCCTTTTCCTGATTCTTCTTTATCCAATTCTTTTTTTATCCTTATTGGCTTCTCGGTGCTTAACGAGCTACACAGGCAAACAACCAATTTTTAGCGGTTGTTTTAATGAGCTTCCTAATTTCCCTTCTTGTCCGCTCAGCGCTTCCCACCGGTGGTGCGAACTTTTATTTGCTGGGTCCATCTATCCGAGATCTCTTCCCAAGGCTCTGTTGGCCCAGCCACGTTTTCCCGCGTGGTGTATCCCACCGTATTCCCATCCTTCCCGAAACGCTCCTGCTGCGCTCGGAGCCTCGCCAGGAGTTTGCGGAGAGGGATCTGGGCAAGGGGAGAGGGTTTGGGGAGCAATAATCCCATCGTGGTCTCTTTGTAAGCACCAAACAAAGCTGGAGATGTTTGTCACGGAGAGGGGGGTGGCATTTCTAGGACAAACATGGGAATTATATTTGGGAAAGGCGTTGAAAGTGGGAAAGGGGGAGATTTCGTTTTGCCCAGTTATCTCTGTCCGTAGTGGTTGGGTTTTCCATGCCTCCGTAGTTGGTATTTTAATCTATTTTTTGCCTGGAATTTTAGCTCCTTTTTGCCACAGCAAATTAATTTTGTGATTGCTGATCTCTCAAATCAGCGTGCGGGAAGTGGGGATGTGCGAGCCTGAAAACAAGCTGAAAACTTTTAAGGAAAATATACTAATTTTGAATATTTTTTTTTCCCCCTCTCCTTATTTTTAAAAAAACTCAAAAAAAAAAAAATCCACATCAAACCAGTTTATTAAGTGAGAACGAGAAACGTCCCTTTGTGGAGGAAGCCGAGCGGCTCAGGGTGCAGCACAAAAAGGATCACCCGGATTATAAATACCAGCCGCGGCGGAGGAAGAGCGTGAAGGCCGGGCAGAGCGACTCGGACTCGGGCGCCGAGCTGGGCCACCACGGCGGGACGCAGCTCTACAAGGGGGACAGCGGGCTGGGGGGCATGGCCGAGCCCCACCACCACGGCGATCACACCGGTGAGCATCCCCAGCGCGCCAGGCTGGCCCATCCCGCCCGCGTGGGCTCGGCGTGGCAACCTGCCGGTGGGCACGGGCTGTCCTGCCCCCCGCGGGTGGCGGTTTGGTGGCACTGGGACCATCCCAGAGCCGGGGCTGTGGTGTTGCCCCGGGTGGTGAGCGCGGCCACGGTTTCCTGCGGGAGATTCCCGTGGATCCAGCTGTGCCGTGGGGAACCCCAAAGTGCAGGCATCCCGCTTTCCCTGCTGATCCCGGAGCGGGGAGTTAATTGCGAGCTAATAAGGGTTAATAATTGGGGTGCCTGGGGAGCGGGCTTGGGGCTGATCTTCCCCCGCAGCTCCCGCTCCGCCGTGGTTTGGCTGCGGGCACGTGTTGATGAATTCCAGGAGGATTGCGAACGTCCTGCGGCTGCAGACACGTCTGCCCAGCCTGCCTGGGGATCCTGCCCAAGGCCGCTCAGCCTCCGGGAGAGCTGGGCTGGCTTCGGGCTGCCCACGGGGAGAGAGCCAGTGGGTCCCTCCTCATCCTGGTCCCTCCTCATCCTCATCCACCCACTGGTTCTGCTTCCCGGGTGCAGAGCTCTTTGGGCAGCCCGGGTGTCCTGCTGTGTCCCAAAATGATCCTGATGGGCGCAGCGCGCTCTCAGGCTTCTCCTTCCTACCGGGAACCGTCGCCCAAGCGGGTGGGTTATCCCAGGGAGGGCACAGGGTCCCCGGCACGCTCACAGGGGGACATCACCCACCTCCGACACGGGGACGTAGATTTAAATCCCCCTTGCAATAAGAGATGGGAGAAATGCTCTTTTTTTGATGGTCCTTGGAGTAGTCGCGTGTCTCGTGGTCGCTCTTGAAGCCTCACTGTCCCTTCGTCCCCAGGCCAGACCCACGGGCCACCCACCCCACCCACGACCCCCAAGACAGACCTCCACCACGGCAGCAAGCAGGAGCTGAAGCACGAGGGCCGGCGCCTCGTGGAGAGCGGCCGCCAGAACATCGACTTCAGCAACGTGGACATCTCGGAGCTGAGCAGCGAGGTCATCAACAACATGGAGACCTTCGACGTGCACGAGTTCGACCAGTACCTGCCGCTCAACGGCCACGCGGCCATGCCGGCCGAGCACGGCCCCGCCGCCGCCGCCTCCTACGGCGCCTCCTACTCCCACTCGGCCGCCGGTGCCACCGGCGCCAACCCGGTGTGGACTCACAAGAGCCCGTCCTCGGCGTCGCCGCCGGCGGCCGAGTCGGGCCAGCAAAGGCCCCACATCAAGACGGAGCAGCTGAGCCCCAGCCACTACAGCGACCAGTCGCACGGCTCCCCCGCGCACTCCGACTACGGCTCCTACAGCGCCCAGGCGTGCGCCACCAGCGCCGCCGGCGCCACGGCCGCCGCCTCCTTCTCCAGCTCCCAGTGCGACTACACGGACCTGCAGAGCTCCAACTACTACAACCCCTACCCCGGCTACCCCTCCAGCATTTACCAGTACCCCTATTTCCACTCGTCGCGCCGGCCCTACGCGACGCCCATCCTCAACGGGCTCTCCATCCCGCCGGCGCACAGCCCCACGGCCAACTGGGAGCAGCCGGTCTACACGACCCTGACGAGGCCTTAAAGGATGAGTGGGGCCCGCCGGGGCTTCCCGGGAATCTGCACTAATGAAGGAATGAAGAGGAAGAGCCGTGGAGTGGCGCGATAGTTTCCCAAGTGCCTCCTGAGCCGCTGGGAACTCTTGCTCGTTGCGACTGGGATGTCCCCTTGCTTCGGAACTCTCCAAAAGGACAGAGCTCTATTTTTCTTTGATTCATATGATTTAAAATTTAAAAAAAAAAAAAAATAAAAAAAAAAAAAAAAGGAAAAAGAACAAAAATAATTTAAAAAAAAAAAAAAAAAAACAAAAACGAAACAAAAACGAAGAGATAAAAGCCAACAGCAAAGGACCGGCGATGCCTTTTGAATAAATGAAGGACAAAACCTTTTGACTCCTCTGTGAGGACTGGACTGGACTGAACCTCCTCGGAGGGGAAGGAGACAAGTGCAAAAGCGGAGCAGGGGGTGGGAAAAGGGGGAGAGAAAGAGAAAACGACAACAAGGAAAAAAAAAAAAAAGCTGTTTGAGACTTTAAGGGTCTATTGCAATGTGAGGAACGGACCAACCTTGAGGGCAAGAACTCACTGGGACCAAGAGGGCTGAACCCCGAAACCCGGCGATTCCGTGCAACAATCCCGTGGGAACAAACGAGTCTGGTGGGACCAACCAATTAAGTGTCTGAAGTGTTTGTTTTCTTTAGTCAGGAGTTCTTCTGAGCAAGGTTTGGCTGTAATTAACATTTTGTTTTGTTTTTTTGGAAGCTTAAAATGTTTTTTGGTGTTTTTTTTTAAATCTGTTAAATATGTATTTATGTTCTGTATTATTTTGTCGTTTAATTAATGAAGTAATTTTGTGCAAAAAAAAAAGTAGAATTTTAAAAGATTTTAAAGATGGGGGAGGGAGCATAAAAAATAGTGGAGATGATCCAATAAAATGGTGTTATGAGTCTATAGATTTTCCTTGGTTTTTGGGTTTTTTTCGCATTTGCAGCCGCTGCAACAGTCGTGTTGGAGAGAGGGACTGAAGGAATCTGCCCCTGGCAGACCTGGAGTCTCAAATGGGAATGTGAAATAACGAGGGGGGGAAATTACTAATTAAATTGGGAGGCTAAAACAGTGGCTAAAAAGGGCAGGTGACTGTTCTGGTTACCTGCTTTGGGGTGTTAAAATTGGATTTTTAAGGCGTTTGCGGGGTCTTCGAACACTTTCAGAACCAGGACTACTTTATAGGAAGGTGTAATTTAATGAGAAATCCTCAGCTTCTGCTTTAATTTTGGCTTCTAGGGACCAGATATCGTCCATCAAGCTGTGAAACTAAAATCTCCTCCACTAAAAATGTTTAGGTACTTAGTTGTTAGACTAATATTTCATTGATATATTTCTACTTCTTCCATTGTATGCTGAGCATATAATAACCGTCTATTTTATGGTAACTTGTGCCTTTAAAACCTTTGTAAATCTAAACCCACATTTCAGAGGTTATTCATCTTTTTACCTTTTCTACGTTTCCTACTCTTTTTTCTAAAAAGTATTTTTTTGCATATTTCCTTTTGGGGGGACGTGGGGGTGGGGGAAAAGACAAAAAAAGCTCATTTTTATGCAATCTATTTTTCTGTATAAAGTTTGAAAGACTTTGCCTGTTACTGATCTGTTCTCTTCACTCGCTTCTGACTAAGCAATGCTAACTTTTGTACAGATCCATTTGATAAAATTAAAAATTGCTTTTTATCAAGGACGTGTTCTGTTTTCTTTCTGCTTGAGCCTCTTTCTGTGCTGAGTCAAAACGGGGAGAGCAGCTTGGAAAGAGACGGATTCTTTGGAATAAAATATTTTGATCAAGGATTTCTTTTCCTTTTAGTCTGTTGTTTGTTGGGTTTTTTTCTCTCGCTCCTTTTCCTTCTCCTTTAACAGCGTCTTAGTATGAGGTTTTTTAAATATCTATATTTATTTCATTTCGACTTCAAGAAGGGTATTTCTGTGCCCGCAATTCCTGGGATTTCATGGGATTTCAGTGGGGCTGCTCAATGAGGATGGGTTTGCAGGGGCAGCCTGCGTGGTTTTAGTCCAAGTTGATTTTCTTCTGTAGAGCACGTAGGAATTTTACAGCAAGAATTTCAGTTTTTCTGGTTGGTAAGCCCTTGTAAATACCTCTGAATTATGAGAGCAACAAAATTATATGTTGCGTGTCGTGGTTGGTTGAGTTGTTTTTTGGTTTTTTTTTGGTTTTTTTTTTGTAAATACAGACATTGAAATAGTTACGTTTGTGACTTTTGTTTTGTTTTCTTATATAAATGGGAAGTCGCAGTTTGGTTTCACCAGTGCAGGGAGAAAAAGGGGCCTCGGGCCGGGCGGAAAAGGCTGGGATTGGGGAATTTCATCCCTCCCTGCCTGAGGAAAGCGTGGGGGCTCTGGGTGTGGAACAGGCAGAATGTGCTGCCGAGGAGCAAACTCAGCCCCCCCAGCTCAGCAGGGACACGGCCCCTGTGCCCTGGGCAGGCTCTGCCAGCAGCCCCTGCAAGGGACACCCTTTTCTCCCCTCTCCTTCATGGAATTCCTGGCAAAAGGGCTTTTTCTTCCACCCGCAGCCAAAGCTGCAGCGCAACTCCCTTCCCCTGCCTTCCCCTGCCTTCCCCTGCCTTCCCCTGCCTTCCCCTGCCTTCCCCTGCCTTCCCCTGCCTTCCCCTGCCTTCCCCTGCCTTCCCCTGCCTCCGGTGGCACTGCAGCTTCCAAGGCTTAATCCTGATTTATGCTTGAGAAATAGCTGTGTTTTGGCTCTGCCTGCCCTGTGTGTTGGGGTTGGGTTTCCTCTCCAAACTTGCACACTTTGGGGGGTGGGGGGGAAAGAAAGATGGGATGGGAATGTGAGGATTTATCTCTGCTTTCTTCTTGATGTTCGATAACAAAGCTTGGAGTGACTTCGCTGGGAGCTGATGAAAGGAAATTAAAATATCTGTATGTGATGGGCTCGCGAGTCACCCAAAATGCTGATATTAAAAATTGCGAATCACCCAAAATTCTGACACTAAAGATTGCTCTGCAGCATCCCTGGCTCCTGGGAGAGCAGCACCCAGCAGGATGAATCCCAGGGATCAGGGACCATCACCAAGCTTTTTCCTCTCTCCTTTCCCTTCTCCCAGTGTTTCACCAGCCCTGATTTCCCAGCGTGGGCTGACATCCAGCCGGTGTCCCACCCTGGGGCTGCAGGGTGGGCGTGGAGCTGTGCCCTCCTCCCGTGGGATCCTGGACCAGCCTGGCCACTGCACCGAGGATGGCACATCCTGAAAAAAATACCTTTAAAATCCATTTGCCTTTTTAGCCACGCTTGGGTTTAGCTTTCTGAAGTTTGCAAAAATAAAGTTGGCTTTTACTACTACTACTTGAAGAAATGAAGGAATTAATGGACAATATAGATGTGTGTTATAATACGTAATACAGATTTATCATAGAATTGCAGTTGGGAGGGACCTACAAGGGTTGTCAAAGTCCAGCTGCTGATTACAGATATCATAGACCTGTATTGTGTGGTATGGGGATGTAAGCCTTGGAATCAGAGTCATGGAATGGTTTGGGTGGGAAGGGGCCCATCCAGTGCCAGCCCCTGCCATGGGCAGGGACACCTTCCACTGTCCCAGGTTCCTCCAAGACCTGTCCCACCTGGCCTTGGACACTCCCAAGGATACGTCGGAGCCCCCTGTGCAGCTCCTGAAAGCAATTCCAGTTTGACCAGGGAATGCTGACTGGTGACTTTTATTGCCCTCCGAGCTGTGGATACTCAGGATGTGTCTTTGGGACACTCTGTGATTTTGGGATCCTCGGGAGGTGTTTTTGGGATCCTCTGTGTTTTTGGGGTACTCACTGCACGTTTGCTGGTGAGTGAAGTTCAAAGCCATGTGAAATGGATATTCAGGGAGATGCCAGGCAGGTCAAACGCACCGACCTGGATAGACCAGCGTTAAAAGTCAGGGCTTAGGGTGAGCTGGACGTTTCCAGGAGCACCTGCAGCTCATTCCCTCTATCCTGATTCCCACTTTTCGAGCCTCCCATTCCATTCCCCGCCACGAACACCCCGGCTGGGTTGGTACCCGGAACGGAGCATCCCCATCCGTGCACAACTGCAGTGCAGGCCCTTCCCTGCCCTCCTTTGGAGCAGGAGCAGGAGTGATTTTCCATGAGCCGGGCGTCCCCCCGGCCATCAATGGCACCATTGTGTGGCCCAGCCCCGCGCTGGTGGCTCTTGTGCTGGCCCGAAGCTGGAATGTCTCTGCGAAGTCAATGAGATCAGGTGAAACCAAGGCCGCCTTTTGACCCCTGGCTGTCAACAAAAAAGGGTTCTCAAGATAATTGCAGGAATACACGAGCGATAAAAAGTTCCCCTATTTTTATTTTTGGAGCAGGGAATAATGGATGTTGCTGTTCAGCTGAATTGCTCAGACAGTGCTGGTTAGTAAGAAAGAGGAAATTAATTTTATAGACCGTATCCACATTCTTTCTGCATGGTGGAAAAAAAAAGTCCCTTCTCATCCTCCTTATTTTAATTTTTCCTGGAGCGATATCAACTTTTGTTGCAAGTTTGTTACGGCTGGGTTGTAAATTTGTGGCAAAGAGATTATTAAATGGCATTTCTAGGATGGTGTTGAGCTTTAATAGACTTCCATGTGGGGATGTCCCTGCTCCCTGTCTGTGGATTGTCCTCTTCCCTCTGCCGCCTTCATCCTCTCCATGCCAGGGTTGGATGCTCACCTGCCTACCTGTGGCCTGGGATTTGGAGGCAAAAAAACGAAATGCTACATTAATATGACCGGGCATGTGAGTGCCAGATGGAATATAGGGTGTGGAGGTGTCAGGAGGGCAGGAAAAGCTGTTCCAGGGGACCAAATGCTCAGCGAAGTGACCCTGGGAGGGCAGAGCCGTGCCAGGGAGATTTTGGGAGCAGGAACAGCACAGGTGAGCCCATGGGAAGAGTTGGTGGCCACGGGAAGGGCTTGGTGGCCACGGGAGCTGCAGGGCCAAGGATGGCACAGGAGGGAATTAAGGATGGCACAGGAGGGAATTAAGGATTGCACAGGAGGGAATTAAGGATGGCACAGGCAGGAATTAAGGATGGCACAGGCAGGAATTAAGGATGGCACAGGCAGGAATTAAGGATGGCACAGGCAGCAAAGGCTGAGACTTGGGGAGGGGAAGCCATTTCCCAAATGAGTCAGCAGGAACTAAAAATAGTCCCCCTGGAGCCCAAACCACAGAAAATTGTGCTTATTCCAAATTACCTCCTTCTCCTGCCATCCTGCATGCCCAGCCCATGCCGGAGCTGGAGCTGCGGGGCAATCCCTGCTGGTGGGATGGGGTGGGATGCAGGGGCTGCTGCCTGGTGGGGAGCACGGGATTTTGGGGAATGACAGCCCTTCAGGCAGCCCAGGTGGCTCCTGATGGATGTCAGGCCATGGGGTTCCTGTCACGGAGCGTTTGCAGATTCCAGCCATGGGGATGTCGCCGGAGCAGCAGTTCTGTGGATTAGGTGGAAAGCGAGTTTAGTTTGTTTCAGAGCCTTGCTGCATGAGGAGGGAGATTCCAGGGATCATTTTTCCAAAAAACAACGTTGTCTGCACTGAAAAACTCAGTGTTAACAGAGCTCAGAAAGCAAACCTAACCCTGGGTTCTTTTGCTGGGATGGGACACACCAGTGGGGTGGCTGCTGCCACCAGCCCGGGGCGCCTGCCGGGGGTTGGTTTGTCACTGGGATGAACAGGGTGGGTGGTGCTGAAGTTGGGGCTCTGCCCTTGCTGGGCTTCAAAGAGCCACCAGTGTTGGTGCTGACCCGTGTTAACGCTGCCAGCTGGCCACGTTGCCCAGCCATGCACAGTGTGTCACTGCGGGGCTGGCCTTGACCTGATTTAGTGAAGCCCCTGCTTAAAAAAAGGCACGTTGGACACACTTACTCTGCTTTAAAAGCTGCTTCTTTCGGTTTAGCTTAAACCAATTAGGAGTGAAACCCAAGCTGCTCCTAATCCGAAACAAGAGGGTGTCCCTCAGTGCCTTGTCACGGCTCCTGGGGCCGTGTTGGTTTAGGGAAAGTGATGCAAAGGAATTGGTGTGCGTGGGAAGTGGTGCCCAGGGAGGGATGTGGAGCTGCACACCTGTGCTGCCGTGGCACCTCACACCATCCCAGCATGGCACTGTGGCACCTCACACCATCCCAGCATGGCACCAAAAACCCATCCCGCCTCACACCATCCCACCATGGCACCACAAACCAATCCCACCATGGCGCCATAAACCCATCCCATCATGGCATCTCACACCGTCCCACCATGGCACCACAAGCCATCCCACCATGGCACCATAAACCCATCCCATCATGGCATCTCACACCATCCCAGCATGGCACCAGAAACCCATCCCGCCTCACACCGTCCCACTGTGGCACCACAAGCCATCCCACCATGGCACTGCACCCATCCCACCATTGTACATCACTCCATCCCACCACAGCCCCTCACACCATCCCACCCCAACACCATAAACCCATCCCACCTCCCCACAATCCCATTGTGGCTCCACACCCATCCCACCATTGTCCATCACTCCATCCCACCATGGCACCATGGCACCATAAACCCATCCCATCATGGCATCTCACACCGTCCCACCATGGCACCACAAGCCATCCCACCATGGCACCATAAACCCATCCCATCATGGCATCTCACACCATCCCAGCATGGCACCAGAAACCCATCCCGCCTCACACCGTCCCACTGTGGCACCACAAGCCATCCCACCATGGCACTGCACCCATCCCACCATTGTACATCACTCCATCCCACCACAGCCCCTCACACCATCCCACCCCAACACCATAAACCCATCCCACCTCCCCACAATCCCATTGTGGCTCCACACCCATCCCACCACTGTTCATCACTCCATCCCACCCTTGTCCATCACTCCATCCCACCATTGTCCATAACTCCATCCCACCGTTGTCCATCACTCCATCCCACCATTGTCCATAACTCCATCCCACCGTTGTCCATCACTCCATCCCACCATTGTCCATAACTCCATCCCACCGTTGTCCATCACTCCATCCCACCGTGGCTCCACACCCATCCCACCACTGTTCATCACTCCATCCCACCCTTGTCCATCACTCCATCCCACCATGGCTCCACACCCATCCCACCATTGTCCATCACTCCATCCCACCCCTCCCTGCAGCCCGGCTGCGCTGGCACCGCGCTGGCATCGGCTCCTGCTCGCCGTGTTTATTTGTGGATGTGTGCTCAGGCAATGTTGTGACTGTCAGAGACGTGAGATTAAAACATTTACCCAAAATCCCTCTGCCTGCCTCTCTCCTCCCCTCTCTCGTCCCCCTCCTCCTCTTCTTCTCTCTCTTTTTTTTCACTGGTGCGTGTTGAAATTCCCAGCGTAGGGATGGAGGTCTTCACCCAGGAAAGGGTTAAGCATTTTGAAAGGCCTTGTTTGAGGTAGAGTGAATTTTAACCACCACACACATAACGAATGCGAAACAGCCTGAATTGCTGGTGAGGAGCCAAGAGCGCAAGAGAGGAGCTGCTGAATTTTAATGATTCATTATTGCATGGAAGGCCTTTGTCTTCCTTTATCCGGTGCACAATAAAAGAATTAATTGGACAGAAAATGGCAGGGCAAAGAACTGACAAGTCATTAAGGGGCTCTGAATGGCTGATTAGGTGCACATTGGGGGTGGAATTTCAACTGCACTGTTTCAGCAAGGGCTCTGGAATAATAATGGCATGGCACAGTTTATATTTTGTATGCAGTACCAGAAAGGCCTTTATGTTGGCATTGTGGTGCTATTTATTATGCTGTCTATTTAGCCATTGTTGGCATTGTGCTTCCAATAAGAATGCGCAAACAAAGTTGGGATTTTTTTTTTATTATTATTTTTTTTCATTTATTTTTATTTTAACTTCAGCAAGGCAAAATAATTGGGAATCAGGATCTCACTCGGCAGACAGTTTTATTAATTTCTCTGTGTGTGTGTGTGTGTGTGTGTGTGTGTTGGGCAACGGCGGTAAATATTTAGACTTGCCAGAAGGAGCTCCATTTAGCACGAGGCAAAAGAACCACGGAGCCTCTCCCGCTTTTCCTCCCCTTCCCAAGGGACGGCGGCCACGGGAGCCTCGTGCAGCTGGTGGAGCCCCACCGGGAGCGCCGACCACTTCCAGAGCCCGAGCCGAGCCCGGAGGAGGCGGCTGGAGGAGAAGCAGCCAACTGGAATGATGGCTGGCCGGGAGGCTCATGGAGCACCTCGCGCACGAACCCTCGGCGCGGCTCCTGCCGCCTCGGTGCTGTTGGTGATGCCCACGAGCTCCAACGCAAACCACGCACGCAGGAGGGACGGGGGCAACTGCGACAACACCCCGTGCCTCGGGAAGGTGTGATTTGGGGGAGAAAAGGGCTTTTTTGCCCTATAAAAGGACACCGAACAGGAAGAGCGGGTCGCTGTCGGGTCTGCGCGCCGCCGCTTGGCACTTTCTTTGATGAAGATGCAAGTTTTTGGGTTTTTTTTTTGCCTTGTGGGTGATTCATTGCAGCCCGATGGAACTGGAAAGAGAAAGCTGTTCCCACCCGGAACCCAGGGATTGTCACCCTGAAGATTGCATTTGGAATTCTGCTCTGAGCTCACCAAGGGTGACGTCGTTGCTGACAAGCTCCTTCCTGTCCCCAGTTTGATTCCAAAGGGAAGGTGCCTCCTCCTCCCAAATCCCAGTGCTGAACATCCCTCTGCCTGCCCAGGGACCAGGAGCTCTGGGGGAAACCCTGATTTCCACGGACTAGAGGAGCAAAAGCCACCGAGAGCCAATTCCCCTCACCCAGCATCTCTGCAGCTGCCTGGATCCTCCTGCCGACCAGCTGGGATGCACTGGGATGGACTGGGATGGACTGGGATGGACTGGGATGGACTGGTCCTGGCTCACATGGAGTTCTCAGCTCTGCCTCCACATCCCAAGCCATACCCCATCCCAATCCTTCCCCTCCTGTCCCAAAAACCCACATCGGGGAGTTTTTAGCAGGATGAGCTCCCACGCTCACATCCTTCTAAATGACCTCTCTGGTCTTGGCTGGAGGAACCCGGGAGAGCTTGGTTTTCTCTTCCTCCGCAGTCTCTGCTCCCCAGTTTTCCTGTCTGGAATGGCTGGGGACAGAGGGATTCTCATCCCCACATGATGCCACTGGGTTGATGGCCTTAAACAACTTAGATTAGATCTAAGGAATCATTTTTTGTAAATGAGGACGGTGAGGCCCTGGCACAGGGTGCCCAGAGAAGCTGTGGCTGTCCCAGCCCTGCAAGTGCCCAAGGCCAGGTTGGATGGGGATTGGAGCAACCTGGGACAGTGGAAGGTGTCCCTGTCCCTTTCCCACACTTCTCTTGTTTTTCTAATGGATATGGCCTACTAACAAGTTAACNGTGTCAGGGAGATGGATGAGCTGCAACCTGAAACTTTTTAGGTAAGAAAAAGTGAAAAGCAAAATGGGATTGTTCCAAAAAATGCCATTCTCAGGAGAATGCAGCCCCTCTGCAGTAATATTTTAAGAGGTAGTTGGTGGCAGTCTTCATC
>VWZG01011818.1:27074-39694 GCA_013396735.1 Grallaria varia | reverse complement strand
CACAGCAACATTGTTACACCAAGAATATAAAATTCACACCTATGCAGTGCCATTCGCTACATATTTTTTATAAATATATATATATATTGTACTCCTCTGCTCGTGCTGCAGCTGGGAATGAGCAGATGGAAAAGCTGTTACCAGGAGTGAGGGGTCTGTCCACTGGTGCTGCTGAGCTGGGATGTGCCATCACCTTTTGCTTCATCACCAGAGATGACTCTCACTGTCATCAAGGTGGCATCTTGTCCCTGGAGGTGACCCAGGAGTTACCCACAAACCCCTCTTTCCCCACAAGAAGGATTTAACGGGACCCTCTGCAGTGGGGAACGAGGTCCCTTGGAAGATCTCACTGCCCCAGGGACACCTGAACCCCAGAAGGTCTGTTGGCTCTGAGAGCCTCTCCTGGTCACCAGATGGAGACGGGAATAAAGCTGGACCCAAATGGACAAAATTCAGGCAGGAATCCAGATGTCCTCAACATTTGGGAGAAATCAGCTCTGCGGAGGAGGAGCTCGGAGCGATGTCTATCGGAGCAAAGTCAGGTGAGGCTCCAGAGCCAGATTCCAGCCATCCCTCAAGGGCTGTGTGCTCGAGCCCTGCAACACTTGGCTGAAATCCACGCCTGCTGATGGGATACAGAGAAGTTAAAAACTTATCTAAAGCACTTAACAAACTTCCCAGTCGGAAGCAAGTTTATTTTTTTAGTGAAAAGAACTTAACAAAACATCCGAGTAGTAGATGTTTGTGTTCTATTTCTGGGAATGCAGGAAGGACCCTGTGAACCCCCCCCCCTAAAAAGCAATGTTTTAACAATCAGCCCCAAAGCATGTAGATATTCCAACCTGCTTGGAAGAAAGAGGGAAGATGGAAAGATCTGCACTGTGAGAGAGCAAAGGTCTGTCTCAAGAGTGTCCTGCAAAGGCACGTGTAGGTTTGCCAGGCAGGAGCAAACAGTAACACCTCAAATTAGGGAGAAAAAACCCTGGGTTTATATAAAACAGCCCTTTTTCAAGTCTCTGCCAACCTCTGAAAATCAGCAATCATTGTGTAGCCTTGGGTTGCCTCAGTGCTATGCCTAGAAGTTGTATATTTTCCAAGGATTTGTTGACCTTCCTTGGAACCCAACTCTGCTCTCGGCCCCTGCCAGTGGCAGAGCTCCATGACTGGACTGATCACTCTGCAAAAAATGGGAAGTCTCTCCTTTTTATCTAATTTCAGCTTTCTAATCAATTATTATATCAGGGGATGGCAAGATTAATCCTCTCCTTTCTCTTCTCTGTTCTCTCTTTGGTTCTTCACTGCTTGTCCCAAAACATCTCAGTCCCAGCTGGAAGAAGCAAATAAAATAATGCAGCTCCAAACCTAAAATACCCACTTTGGGCAGAAGTTTGTCCCTGTTTCTGACTCCTCTGTGGGGCCCAAGACTCTCCTGGAGCTGCTGCTGGTGGCACTTGTCTCATCCCAGTGTGGACAATGGACTTCAGAGATGCTTGGAAAGTCAGGGTCTCCTGGTTTCTGAGCAGTAAGTCCTGCCTTTGGGCCTTCCAAGGGATAAATTTCTGGCTCTCTGGGAAAATGCACTCCAGGAAAGCAGGAAAGGCCCTGCAATGATGTTTGTGTTTCGGATCCCAGGACTCTCCCCCACGGACCTGCAGGAAGGGAGGACAGACCTGCGGGAGCTTCCTTAGGGAGCTGGGGCTGGACCAGAGGTTGGGAATGGAGCTTCTGGATCCCAGACTGGGCGATGTCTCCTGGTGCTGCCCGGGCTCAGGACCCCTCGGCTCCCCCCAGGGTATCTGTCAGAGCCCGAAATGCCTCCAATGGCATCTTTTGGGTTTTCCCTTTTACCTAATTACGGGGATTTGTTTTTATTACCACCATGGGCTTGTTCCAAAACACAGCGGGCTCAGCAGAACGGCTTTCGCAGGCTCTTGGATCACACCGAGGCACTTTGGGGGAGCTCTGCCTGTAGCAAATTACCCATTATTTACTGGGGCTCATTTAATTATTAAACAGAAGCTGCAGATATTCCCCTTCCAGGTGAACTCAAGGACAAGGCTCCCACTGCCTTCAGGAGGATTTCTCTGCGGCTCCAGAGCTCCCAGACTGTGATAGCTGGGTCTGTGTTGCTCAGCCCACGTCGTTTGGAGCCAAATATTCGTAACACCAGGCACACCAGGATGGATTTTGGCCAAGGTTCCTCCAGCCCAGCCACCACTGCGGGCTCTGGGTGTAACATCTGCTCCACCTCTGTGGGAATGGTGCTCCTACCCCTGGAATTGCCTCAAACCTCTTGGCTGAACAGGGGGATTAGGAGGGATTTGGGGCATCTGCTGCCCTGGGATTCTGAACTTCAGCTCTCTTGAGGTGCTCTGTAGAGGTGAGGGGCCGATTCTTTCCCCCTCTTGAAGCGTGTAGAAGATGAAGCTATTCCTTGTCTCATTATTCTCATGGCATTTCTGTGGACTGGGGCGTGTCCCATGTGGGGGAGCAGGAGAATGCAAGGATGAGGTTTAGGCATCAGAAACCTGTGAATTCCTTTAACACCAGTGAGTTTTGCCATGGATTTCCTTGGAGACCATGTGACCTTTGGAAACGGGCTTTGCCCCTGCCTTAACTTCTCAAAAAGTCTCTCTTTGGGCATCTCGTCCTCCGTGTTTATCACACCGTGGGCCCAGAAGTGTCTCCTCAGTCCTGGAGCAGAGCACATAGGGATGGTTTCTCCATGGGTTTCCTTTGGCAATGGAGTACTTGGAGAGAAGAATTCCCCCAGCTCTGCCTTCCTCGTGGCTGTGCTTGGGAGGACTCCGACCTGGGCTGGTGGGATGGAGGGATGCGTGGATGAATGGATGGATGGATGGACAGATGGATGGACAGATGGATGGATGGATGGATGGATGGATGGATGGATGGATGGATGGATGGATGGATGGATGGATGAGCAAGGTGGGCTGTGAGCTGCTGCTGCTCACACTGATGCAAATACCTGAGTGCAACACATTTTCCCACATGGAAAATAAGGAATTTAAGTGCTGACTTGCTGTTTGAATCGAACACTTGACTGTTCCCTGTAGGAAAGAGTTGTTATATACAGGGATTTGAGAAGCAACCAAGTCCTGGAGTGAAATCTTCACCCTCAGGACACCTGTGCCTCCCTTGGAAATGTAATTCAGTGCCACTTCTGGAGGTGTAAAGCTCTATAGCAGCAGTTAATATATGCATACTTCTGGGTTCCCTCATTACCATTTCAGTTGGCTCGTTTACATAATAACACAGAACAGAAGATCATTTGCATAAAATTAAAAAAAAAATCAAATAACTGAACATTGCTTTTATTTTGAAAGGCGCAGAGAAGGAGCCTGTGAAGTTATTTCTGTCCCCGAGGGTCCCGGGGAGCAGCTCGGAAGGGAGCCGTGCTTCCCTCCCCAGATGGGACCTGGCCACTTCCATTTATCCCAGAAATATCAGTTCCATCCGTGCCGGGGGGTTTGGAGCAGCTGGGCTGGAGCTGAGGAGGAATCCCCTCTGGGTTGCAGCGGGATCAGCCCCTTTGGAGCCAGACAAAGGCAGTGCCCTGCTCAGCCCCGCGCCCACCACACCTGAGCCAGGCTGGGAACGGGGGCTCTGCTCCTTGGGGACACCTGGGGCCATGGGAATATGTCCTTTCTCCTCCAGCACTTGTGCCCGGTGGGCATTTACCCAACCTGGGGGTCTCACTCCCTCCCCCTCCCCAGCGCTGGGCACCGGCAGGGAAATCAGTCAGCGAAGCTCCTCGTGGCCTTCCTGGGCTTCCCGTTGTGTCCTGGTAGAATCATGGAATTGCTGGGGTTGGAGAAGAGCTCCAAGGTCGTTGAGTCCAACCTTTGATGGATATGAAGCTCATGGAAAGCATCCTAAGGAGGGACACGAGCATGGGGAAGGACCTGGAGGGGCAGCGTGTGAGGACACTGAGGGCACTTGAGGTGTCCAGCTGGAGAAGAGGAGACTGAGGGGACACCTTGTTGGGGTCTTGAACATCCTTGGGAGGGGCAGAGGAGGGGCAGGCACTGATCTCTGCTCTGTGTGACCAGGGACAGCACCCAGGGAATGGCTGGAGTTGTGTCAGGGCAGGGTCAGGTGGGATCTCAGCACAAGGCTCTTCCCCCAGAGGGTGGTGGGCACTGCCCAGGCTCCCCAGGGCAGTGGGCACAGCCCCAAGGCTGCCAGAGCTCCAGGAGCCTTTGGATGATGCTCTGGGACAGAGGGTGGACTCCTGGGGATGGTCCTGTGCAGGGCTGGGGGTTGGACTGGATGGTCCTTGTGGGTCCCTCCCAACTCGGCGTGTTCTGGGGTCCTGTGAACTAAACCACAGCACTCAGTGCCACGTGCCCGAGGAAATCCTCCCAATTTCCACGGCCAAATATTCCAGATGAGCAGCCCTTGGCCATCCCATGCGATGGGTCAGCACTGCTGGGGGTGTAACAAGAGCCACGTGGGGTTTGGAGTGAGCAGGGTCCCCTCAACAGGATCCCCAGCCCCTGTGCCTGTTCCCAGCACGGACAGACGTGGAATTGTGGGTTCTGGGGGGAAATGTGGGACCCAGAAGTGCAACTCGTGCTGATTTGATATTCAAGGCGTGTGCAAAAGGGCCAGATTTGCATGAGAAAGGTTTGTTGGGAGAAATCTCAGGCCAAACCCCCTCCTTGGTTCCGAGTCTCCAAACTTGCAGCATCTTTACCAGCGCCGAGAATGTTCTGTCAGGTTTCCACAGAGGTCACGGGAGCTGAGCCAGGCCCAGGAGTACCCAAAGCTCACGGAGCACCGAGAGATTTATGACAGCAATTCCTGGTGAAACCAGCGCTGAAATTAAACTGCAACCCCTCGTAACGAGCTGGGCTCTGCATTTCTCACACTGGTGCAAATCCTCCTGTGGCTTATTGGGCTGAGCAACTCTGAGCTTGGCGAGTTCCTGCTGCCCAAACGGCCCCAAGGTTGGAAACGTGACCCTGAGCTGGCTCCTCTCTCTGTGCTCTGGGGACCGGCGCTGGGCTGGGGGAGCGCAGGGGCAGAGGGACAATGGGACAGTGCCCCACTGCAGGATGCTCCCAAAATCCTGGCGCAGGCATGGAAGGGCTGCCCCGGCCCCCGGCACGCAGCAGGAATGTGCCTTGTTGGCCATGGGCGTGGTGGGGCCACCACTCCGAGCCTGCCACACTGGGACTTCTGCCCCAAATATTCACATGGCCTTAATAATGCTGGTCCCCTTTACTCACACTTCTCCGTGTCCTCGCCAGGGATGTGGTGGCTTCTCTGCTGGGGTGGCGCAGGGTTGTCCACGATGGAGCTCCATGTGCCCACAAGAAGCCAAGTCCTATTTTCCCACAGAAAATCCCCTGATAGACCCGGAGTGGGACATGAAGTGTCTCTCTTCTTCATAGGGAACCATGTTCTAAAATCCCCTGGCAGAGCCGAGGTGGGACATAAGGGAGGTCCTGCGTGGCCCCACTGCAGGTCCTTCACCAGAAGCATTTGGGAGAATCACAGAGTCACAGAACACGCTGAGTTGGAAGAGACCCATAAGGATCATCCTGCACAGGCCCATCCCCAGGATCTCCTCTGCTGAATCTCCCACCCCAAACCCCATGTGTGCCCACCAGGAACCTCAGCTCAGAGGTCCTTCCCTTCTGTGCTTGGCCCAGAGCCCTGGGGTGGATCCCACTGAGGGGTGACACCTTCTGCCAGGAGCCTGGAAGAGGATGCACAGGGAGGAGGACACTCAGCTTGGCATGACCCCGATCCTGACACTCTGCCTGTCCCCAGCAGCCTGAATAATGTCCGTGGTGCATCTGCTCCCTCCTCCAGGTGTCTGCTCCTCCCAAGGAGCCTGAGCTGGGGCTGGGACCAGGGGCCTTGGTGAAAGGGAGGTGATGCTCCCTCGAGTCCAGCAAACATTAATCCTGCAGGGACAGCAAGGCCCTGGCTGTCTGGGGTGTTTCCTTGTGTCCTGTACTGAATAATCAGAAGGAAAATTCTTTCACTTCCCCAGTTGCACTGGGATCCCTGAGAGATTCCCACTGGTGTCCCCTGTGCTGCAGCATGCTGGATGGATCTTCTCCAGGTTCCTCCATCCCAGACACAAATTGAGCCGGGGGGAATCCACAGCAGAATTTCACAGCTCACTGTTTTAATAAATGCCTGGAAAACGCAGAGTGAAATCAAGTTAGGGCCTTTCCAATGCACTAATATTTTGGAACACATGGATCATGCATATGGGAATAGTCCTGGCCTGGAAAGCACGGGTAAGACCCAAATAGCTCCAAGAGAGGCTGCTTGGAAGCTGGATTCAATAAAGGGCCATCCCTCGGAGCTGAGGAAACGGGACAACCGGCCTGCTGAGACCCCGCCGTGCTGGGGAGGATTTCAAGGCTGCTGGCAAGGGCTGTTCCATGACACAGGACAGATGCTCTGCCTGCTAATAACGAGAAAAATACTTCTGAACATTCTTAATTGCCAAAAAATAATCTTGCTTCTGTGGCTTGAACTCCCCGCCCGGCAGAGCCTGTGCAGGACGTGCACTCGCCTTTGCCTCACCCTCGGTGTGGCCAGGAGGGGAAAAACGTGTCCATGAGGCACCAGGTTCCCCCTGGAGCACCTGGAGGGCAGAGCCGGCCCCAGAGCCAGCCTTTGACTGCAAAAAAACTGAGGATCTGGCCGAGGTCTGCGTGTGCTCCCCGGGTGCTGAGCAGCGCCCGGCACTGGGAACCCGCTCCTGATTTGCAAGGGAAATGATGGGCAAATAATGCTCATTCCCCGGGAAAGCTGCCCCTTCCACATCCAGTTCACTTGTTATTCTGAGCGGCCGATAAGCCTCGTTTGCATAATTTTCTCTTCCTTCCACGCTCGCTGTCAGGCTCTGAACGGGGGGTTATTCCTCCTGTGAAGGTTGTTACTCCGTGCCCGATGGAGGGTTGGCGCTCCTTGGTGGGGTTGGTGGCCGTGGGTGGTTTGGGAGCTCTGGGGGTGGGTTTTCTCCCTCTCAGTGCTCTCTGCAGTCCCCACTCTCAGCGTTGCTGGCCGAGGACATCCCAGCTTGTCACAGCCACGGGGCTCTCGGGGGCTGCTCCAGGGTGACAAACACAGCAGCAGTGTGTCTGAGGGACCCCCTTGGGGTTATTCCCACCTGCCTGAGCACTCTGAGAGCAAAGGCTTTTCTCTTTTCTCTGGGGGGTGCAGGACACGCAGACACAGCGGGCTCTGTGGGTGGAGGAGCACCCACGTCCCACCTTCCTCGCTCCGATCTGATCCAATCTGGCCCTGAAATCAACTGCAACTTCATGTTTTAAAGATGGCCCAAGCTGAATCATCTCAGTTCTTACAGAGGAGGCAAGGAAGGGAAATGCTGGCTCTGAAGCTGGTCCTGCCTTCCATGGGAAGGCACTGATGCCTCATCCTCAGCCTTATCCCCATTCCTATCCCTCTGCCCATCCCCATCCCTATCCCTCTGTCCATCCCTATCCCTCTGTCCATCCCCATCCCTCTGTCCATCCCCATCCCTCTGTCCATCTCTATCCCCATCCCTCTGTCCATCCCTATCCCTCTGTCCATCCCCATCCCTCTGTCCATCCCCATCCCTCTGTCCATCTCTATCCCCATCCCTCTGTCCATCCCTATCCCTCTGTCCATCCCCATCCCTCTGTCCATCCCCATCCCTCTGTCCATCTCTATCCCCATCCCTCTGTCCATCCCTATCCCTCTGTCCATCCCCATCCCTCTGTCCATCCCCATCCCTCTGTCCATGCCCATCCCTATCCCTCTGTCCATCCCCAGCCCTTTCCCCTGCAGGCTTTGTTTTGTCAGCTCTCGGTGCAGGCAGCAAGACCAGAACTCAGGTCCCACCCCGTCCACATCCCTATCCCTGTCTCCATCCTCATCCCTATCTCTATATCCCCACCCTATCCCCATCCCCACCCCTTTCCCCATCCCTTTTCCCATCCCTATTCCCACTCCCTCTCCCACCTTTATCCCCATCCTCACCCTATCCCTATCCCCACCCCTTTCCCCATCCCTTTTCCTGTCCGTGTTCCCATTCCCTCTCCCACCTTTATCTCCATCCCTANTCCCTACCCCTTTTCCCGTCCCCATTCCCACTCCCTCTCCCACCTTTATCCCCACTCCCAGACAGGCAGCCCCCCTCCCTCTTTCCCCCTCCCCTCGAGCCGCAGGGTGAGGTTGTCCCGGGGCAGGAGGTTTATGCAGATGAGATGCAAAAGAGAGGGCCGGGGATTTGCATCCTTCGCAGTGCATGGGCTGCTTGGACCTGGGAGGGAATTGTTTCGGGGCTCTCCTGGCAGATATCGATGTCTCTGCTGGGCCCACGAGGGATTTCTGGATGTGGAGTTTGAAGGACCAGGACCCCAAAGCTTGGTCTGTGCTACCATTTAAAATCCCAGTCCTCCTTGTGCAAACGCAGCTGCAGCTGTTGCAATTTACTGCCTCATTTTTTTTCTCTGTTAATTACAACTTTTACTTTTTTTTCCTTGAAACTCCCTGAATTTTAGCTGGTTGACACCCTCTTCCCTTTCCTTCCAGAGCTTTGTGTGCTCCCAGCTCCCACGAGCTCTGTGGTCCCTGGGAGAGGGGCTCGAGGTCCCCCCAAACCAGCTCCTCATGCCTAATCCCAGCAATTCCAGGAGAGACTGAGCGGGATGATCCTGTTTGCCATAACAGGGAACAACTTCCCTGCCTGTAGGAAATAAAACTCTTTGGCCCCAGGTCGCAGCATCTCATTGGAAAGGTCCCGCCTGCGATTCCAAGGGAGGCTGCTGCGTGTTGGAGCGCGGGGTGTCCAGGGATGCACCGCAGGGATTGATTGGGGCGGCCCCGGGACGGGCGAACCCGGCAGGAGCGGGTCCCCTTGCTCGTGTCTCTCTGGCTCCTCCTGAAGGAGACAGCTCCGTGTAGCCGCAGGAACAGCGCAGAGGGCAGGCATCGCTCCTGGCAGGCAGAAGGTGGGAGACCCCCGGAGTGGGGTGAAAGCGGGGTGGGAAATGGGAGAACGTGGATCTCATCCTGCTGTCTTTTTAATAGTGTTATCCCTGCCCGCTGCAGCTCCATCAGCACAATTCCCACATCCTGGGTCAGCCAAAGCTGGCACAGACACGAGGCAGGCTGGAGGGATGAGGTTTGGAGAGATGGAACTCACAGGTAGAGGGGTTGGAGGGATGGGGTTGGAGGGATGGGGTTTGGAGGGATGGAACTCACAGAGACAGGGATTGGAGGGATGAGGGTTGGAGGGATGGGGTTTGGAGAGATGCAACTCCCAGGTACAGGGGTTGGAGGGATGGGGTTGGAGGGATGGAACTCACAGAGACAGGGATTGGAGGGATGAGGGTTGGAGGGATGGGGTTTGGAGGGATGGAACTCACAGAGACAGGGATTGGAGGGAGGGATTTGGAGGGATGCAACTCACAGGTGCAGGGATTGGAGGGAGGGGTTTGGAGAGATGGAATTCACAGGTACAGGGATTGGAGGGATGGGGTTTGGAGGGATGTAACTCACAGGTACAGGGATTGGAGGGATGGGGACTAGAAGGAACAGGATGGAGAGCTGGGTTGTGGAGGGATGGAGATTGGAGGGATGAGTCTTGGAGGGACAGGAATTGGAGGGACACTTGCTAGGAACCGTGCCAGAGGGTGAAAGGGGCAGCCACGAGCCAAGCTGCAGACCCTGCTTTCCAGTCCTTCTCCATGCAGACAGCCAGACCAGATCCCATCCCTGGAGAGCAGGGGGCGAGCTGGGCTCTGGCCTACAGGACACAGCCCTTGGATTTAATCTCCTTACCCCCAAGGGCTTGGAATTAGTAGCCTGTGCTTGGATTTTGTATTCTGCTGCCACTCTCCTTCTCCCAAATCCTGACAGTGGTAATAAACCTCCCCCTGCTTTGCTGCACAGAGTTTTCCCAGCCAGACTGAGCCTGGGCTGGGGCTGGAGCCACTTTGAAAGGACAACCCGCTGTGCTGGGTTGCTCCAGGGCCACCAAGCCCTGGATGCCCTCCCTGGTCCTGCTCTGGGACACCATCCCCGCCTGGCACAGAGCTGGGAGGGGGCTATTTGTTCTCCAGCCAAGGCACAGCCTTTTTATTTCTCTCCTGGGACGTATTTCATGTCGGTTTGTGCTGGTTTTCTGTGGGATGGGAAGGCAGGGCCACGGCTGGAAGGGGCTGCCCAGGGAGGTGTGGAGTGCCCAGCCCTGGAGGTGCCCAGGGCAGGACTGGCCGTGGCACTGAGTGCTCTGGGCTGGGGGACAAGGTGGGCAGCGGGCACAGGGTGGGCTCCGTGGGCTGGGAGGGCTTTGCCAGCCTCAAGGATTCTGTGCTTGGGAGGATGGGACAGATGCAGAGGGGTTGGCTCAGAGTCATCAGCAATCCATCCATGAGGACCTTTTCTGAAAGCAGGAATTTCCAACCCAGAGGGCTGCGTGGACTCTGCCCAAGTCAGAACCCTTACAGCACTGGAAAGAGACAGTTAGACCTTTTAATTTTTGGTTTATTAGCTTATAATTTTAAATTTTTAAAATTTTATTTTATTTATTGACATGTATTCACAGAAGCCCCTGGTTTGCTGCAGCCTCTCCCTGGGAAAGCATCATCTTCACGTCCCCATTTCTCACCGAGAGCGCTTGGGGCCGTCACGGCTTTCCTGAATTCTTCCTTTCTGGAAGCCCTTTTTCTCTTAGGTGACATTAACCCAGAGCTCTGTCACTCCACCCCACTTTAACGATTTCCTCTGGAACATTCGGTGTTCAACAAGCTGGTGTGTTCCCCAGCTGAGGTGAATCTCCTGCAGAGAGAAGGAAAAAACCCCAAGAACCCCCCAAAGCCCATTGTGAGTGACCCGAGCACTGCCGCCCAAACACCCCTGGAAGAATGCACACATGGCAGAGGTCCCTGAGCATTTCGGGCAGGATATTGGCTGCTCCTGGATGCAGGAGCCTCTCTCACCGCTGCAAAAACATTTGCTGTAATAAGCCGTGACTCTGTGTGAGCGTGGCCAAGATGGGCTGGGGAGGGGCTGGGGGGGCTTCTCACTCCCACCGACCCCCCTCGCTCAGGGGGATGCTCTGCACGGGGATCAGCTTGGCAGGGAAAAGCAGGGCACACCCCGGGGGTGCCAAGGGGGTGTCTTGATCTCTGCCCTCCCCAAGTCCAGGCTGGGCAGACGGGAAGGCTCCAGGCAGCTTCCTGGGCTGCAAACCACCCCCTTGGCCTCCAGTCTCTGTGCCAGGGCACAGGCAGGCGCCCTGAGCTCCCGGCCGGGCAGCCAGCCCAGCCCAGCCCAGCCCAGTCCAGTCCAGCCCAGTCCAGTCCAGCCCAGCCCAGTCCAGTCCAGTCCAGTCCAGTCCAGTCCAGCCCAGCCCAGCGCAATCCAGTTCAGTCCATCCCAGTCCATCCCAGCCCAGCCCAGCCCAGCCCAGCCCGGTCCATCCCAGCCCAGTTCCTCCAGCCCATTCCTAGTGGCTGTGCTCCTGCCAACTGGACACTGCTTCTTCCTCTGCCCCTCTCCCTGCCAGGCTACCCGGGTGCCACTTTGTCCCCACGGCTCCAGTGCCCTGGACGGGCACAGGGAGGAACCGACTGCCCAGGAGGGTCTTTTGCCTGGAGCCCGGCTGGCTGGTTGGAGCTGCCTGGGCTGGCTCAGCCCATGCCAGGGAAAACCCAGAGGTTCCCCAGAGCCAAGGCTGGGATGGCACAGGGCACCTCCAGGTTGTCTGTGTTTCCTGGGCCAAGAGGGACTTCAGTGCCAGAGCCGCAGCCCAAGCCCCACATCCACCCGGAGACGTCGAGTCCATCAATTTTCCATGGGGTCCTGACTGCAAATAAACTTCTTCCCAGCCCAAACCGGTCCCTATTCCCAGTCTGAGCCTGGTGTTTCCATTCCTGGGCTTTGGCTGTCCCGTGCTGGGCCCTGCTGGGGTTTGCTGCCACCCCAGTGTCTCGTTGCGGGTGGACATTCCTGCCCCGGGTGCCTTTGGTGGTTTTTCCAGGGATAGCCGTCGGCTCCTGGCTGGCCAGGGCAGAAGGGGCTGGGTCCTTTCCAGCCGTCTGCGAACAAGGAACCGATTCAGGAGGACGTTTAGTGTGTGCTCCTGCCCCTCACACCTTCCCACCCAGGGCAATAAACCCCTCCAGACCAGACCTGGAGGGCAAAGAGCCATTTTTGGGCTGTGACTCTGGGTGGTGTCACCCCTCTCTCCCCATCCTGGGTCCTTCTCCTCGGTGCAACACAAACCCCGCAGGCAGACGAGGTCCATGTCCCGGCGTGGGTCAGGATGGCTGGGAGCCAGCTGGGCAGGGAGCGTGAAAGGGGCTCTTGGTTTACCCCAAAAACAAGAGGAGCAGCAACTGGAAGGGGGAGCAGTTCATGGGGAGGCTCCCGTGGACCCCACGAGTTTGGATCGGGCTCTGCTTTTGGGATCCGTAAATAGGAGCGGAGTCGCTGCAACACCCCAGCCCTGTAAGAGCCATTCACAGCTGCAAATGAGCAGGCCCCCCATCTCCCTGTGCCCCCTTGTGCCCCCTGTGCCCTCCTGTGCCCTCCTGTGCCCCCCTGTGCCCCTCTGTGCTCCCCCTGTGCCCCCTGTG
>VWZG01011818.1:0-26745 GCA_013396735.1 Grallaria varia | reverse complement strand
TCCCTGTGCCCCCTGTGCCCCCTGTGCCTCCCATGCCCCCCTGTGCCCCCCTGTGCCCCCCGGCCCTGCTCCTGCTCCCCACACTCAGCCCTTGGACCAGAATTCCCCCAGTCCATCCCCGGTGGCACCTGAAGGCTGTACAAGACAAACACCTAATCCTGCATGGAAGCTGCAGCCACATAATATCTCTTTTCATTATTTGCTGAGGTGTTGAGTCTGATTACAGCACACACTGTTTGCTTTGTGCCACGGCAAAGCCCCTGTAATTTCTCTGCAAGTCAACATCGTTCCAGCAAGGAGGCTGAAAATCTACAGGCTACTGTGCAAACGAGCTAGCAAATACTAATCCACAGTAAATGACCTGGGAGGTGGCGGCAGGGAAGGCGGGAGGAACGTTATTTATACCCCCCCAGAGGTTAATAACGCCAAATTAATAAGAAAAAAAAATAAGAAGAGGGCAAGGGGTGTGACGTATTCCTGGTGCCACCATCCCTGGTCCCTGTGGGAGCTCTGTGGTTTCCTGGGGGGGCTGCTGTGGGAGGACAAACACCCCAGTTCAGAAGGTCATGGGATGTCCCGGGTTGGAAGGGACCCACCAGGACCACGGAGTCCCGAGATCGATCTTCTCTTGTCTCCCCTGGGCTTTAGAGGCTGTCAGAAATGGGTCGAGCTCCTCACGCTGTCCTGACACGTGGCACCCCCTGAGCTGCCACGAGCCCTGGAGAAGGTCCCTCGGAGGTGCTGTGACTCAGTGTCCCCATCTCTAAACACGGGATGTCGGTGCTGTCCAGTTCCCGGGGCAGTGTCCCCCCTGGACGAGGTGTGGGCACTCAGTGGCCCAGCGCCGGGCGCCACGGCACAGATTTAAACCAGGGGCGTGTGGAAGGTCTGTCTTTGCCAGGGGCTGTTTTCCCAAATTAAGGAGCTGGCTGGAGGGGCCGTGTGGTGGCCCAGGCTGGGCACAGACACTTGATTCTGCATCAGGACGGTGGTTCCATCAGCGCTTCCAGGTGAGACCCCTTTGCTGGGAGGACTGGGAAGCCTCGTGGCTCTCCCCTGTTCCCCCCCAAATTCATTCCCCCCCTGCTGCTCCGTGAGGATACCACCTCCACAATCCCTTGCTCAGGATCCAGCTTTCCCACCGTCCTGGGAGTGTTTGCCAGAGGGAACACCCCCTTTTTTCCCACTTTTGCAGACCCCCAGAAATGGTGATCTGGGACCGGCGCCCCTGCATCTCCCTGCAACCCTCCGGGGTGGCAGCAGCAGCACCTTCACCACGGCCCTGCAACCCACCTCTTGGTCTGTCCCCAGGAAAAACATCACCTTGGGCTGGGGCGCAACAGCAGTGACGTTGTCTGGAGGGAAAGAAGGACCTGCTTTAACCCGCGGCCGTGGGTTTGCAACCAAAGTACACAGGCAGACTGCGGGCCAGACTGTACCCTGGAGCCCGGCCAGGAGATGGGCTGGACCCTGCCCTGCATCCCAAACTCCTGCCTGCTGCCTCCAGGGCCGCTGCCTTTGGGTTTGCCCCCGGAGCATCCTGCTGCCCGCGCTGCGGCTGGCACGGGGCAGGACGGCAAAACCCTGGGGAGCATCCAGGCTCCTGGTGCCCAGCCCTGGCGGTGGCACGGGCAGGGGGAGATGCCACTGAAATCTATCCCAGAGGGGTGTTCATGAAGGAAAACCCAAGCCTGCCCCCTTAAACCTTTGGGGAAATGTGCTGGAGAAAGGAGGGTCATTAATCGCTCCCAGTGGGGATTGGGGGTCCTGGGATCAATCCCGGCCGGCTCCGGGGCTGCCCACGGACCCACAGAGCTCCAGCTCCCCCAAAACCCACCAGAGGCATCGGAATTACATTCGAAAAAGGCAAACTCAGCCAATGCAACTCCAGCCACGCAGGCTGGGTGGGACACCCT
This sequence comes from Grallaria varia, assembly GCA_013396735.1. NCBI lineage: Eukaryota > Metazoa > Chordata > Aves > Passeriformes > Formicariidae > Grallaria > Grallaria varia. Next base: position 24,829 of record VWZG01011818.1, on the reverse strand, counting down.
GCGTGGGTTCCACCGCGCTCCGACACACACGCGTGTGCCCACACCCGCACACACGTGTGTGCTCACATGTGCTCCCGGTGCCCACACGGAGGGACGGGGCCGTGCCCAGCCCAGGCTTGGCCTCCAGGACACGGAGAGGCAACGAGCCGTTTCTGCAGCGCTCAAGTTTTTCTTTCAGACTCTGAGCTGCCTTGCCAAGTGTTATAAAAATATATCAGTGTGAGCCAAAACATTTAGCACTCCACTTATTACTTTAAGGTTATAGGTTAAACAAATTCCTTCTCAGAATTTACTGTGTTCATTTTAGCTTCACAACACAGCCCTGCTAGCGGTAGATATATTTCACACTGTAATACCTCCCTTATGGATTGGAGGGGGGGAAAGGAGAGGAGGAAAGTAGCTTTCTAAATTTTTATGTGAACAAAAGCTACTATATAAACTAGCTGAAAACAAGTCCTTTGCAAGAGATAGTTTGTAAAACTTATTTTCCAGTAACCAATAAAACTGAGAATGAAAGGAAAAGTTTGTTTTTACCTTACCTAATAACCTCTTTTTTTTTTTTTTTTCAGAGTTTTGCCTTTTTTGGGGGGGTGATAAAGACTTAAAAGAAAATAAAAGGCCAAGATCACAGCTTGGGCAAGCAGGTGTAATTGTTCCAGTGAAAGCACAGCTCTGTGAGCTGGGCATAAACCCCTCCTGAGTGGTGCACGAATTCAGAGAGGGGGAACAGGGTGCCCAGAGAAGCTGTGGCTGCCCCATCCCTGGAAGGGTCCAAGGCCAGGTTGGACGTGGCTTGGAGCCACCTGGGATAGGGGAAGGTGTCCCTGCCCGTGGAAGGGGTGGATGGAACGAGGTGATCTTAAAGGTCCCAGACCCTTCTGGGTTTCACCTCCCCATCTTCAGCCCCTGCAGAGGGGCTGGTGCTTTCATCCAGTGCTGGAGGGTTAAATCATATCTGGAGAAAACTTTCCAAGGTGGGAGGAGGCCAAGCTGAGCTGAGGGTGAGGCTGAGTGTGGTGGCTGAGAGATGTCACAGTGACACTGCAGGATGCCATTTCAGCTGGTGCCTTAAGGAAAGGCTGGAAGCAGCTCCAGGGTCAGAGAATTCCAGAATGGTTTGGGTTGGAAGGGACTTCATCTTGTTCCACCCCCTGCCATGGGCAGAAACACTTTCCACCAGCCCAGGTTGCTCCAAGCACTGTCCAGCCTGGCCTTGGACACTTCCAGGGATGGGGCAGCCACAGCTTCTCTGCCCAGCCTGTGCCAGGGCCTCACAGTCAGGAATTCCTTCCCAATATCCCACCTCACCGTGCCCTCTGGCAGTGGGAAGCCATTCCCCCTTGTCCTGTCACTATCTGCTGTCCCGCCACTGTCCAACCTGCTCCTTTATATGAGCCCCCTTAAGATACTGGGAGGATTTTTCCTTGCAAGATAAAGGTGCTCTGACGCTGCTGCTCTTGTTTCTATGAAACAGACCCTCAACAAAAGGGGAGGGGGGAAAATGTCTCCGGTCCAGTTCACGGTTGGGGTTTGGATTTCACCTCTGGAAGGGAGGGGAGAGGGAAGTCAGACATGGAGGTGTCATGTACACGAGCTCATAAAATCAGGCCAGCAGATTGAAGATGGAGGAGCTGAGGGACTGTTTAGAGGTATCCGTCACATAAATGAGGAGGTGGAGGAAGTCTGGATGATAGTAACCCCATATTAAAAAATTCTGCCCTGTCAACAGGCGAAGAACTACGCGGTGGAAATGCGCCTGTGCCTGTCGAACTGTGAAACCAGATGTCTTAGAGCAATAACCGTGGTGGAGGAGGCGGGAGGGCCGCGAGGAACACGTTTGCCTGCGAGGAGGAAAAAAAGCTAACGCGCTGCTCCAGCCGTGGTTTCAATTAAAACGGCTCAAACCAAATATTGTTCCTATTAATGGGATGTCCAGCTGTGACACCGCCGCGGAGTGTCCCTCCGCGCGGCGCGCCGGCAACATCTGCAGCGCAACCCCAGCGCCCGCGCATGGAGCGGCTCACGTTGGTCCTGCCGGCCCGGCCCAGAGGAAAGGGAAAACACAGGCATGGGAGAGGGGGAAGGTGATGCAAACTGGGCCTGATTTGCATCTTTGGGTAAATGAGGATTTTGGCCCGGAAAACAGGGAACGTGTCACAAGGCCGAGCTTCGGACGCGGCAGAAACGACTCTTGGTTGCTGCAACGGGAGGAAATTGCTGTGCTGTTTTCCCAGAGATTTAGGCAGCTGGAAGAAGCAGCCCTTTGATTCCCTGCAGCGTTTAACCTGTGTTTAAAAGCACCCAAACTCAGCCCTTGGCTCCAGGGCTGGGATGGGACTCGTAAAGCCCTAGTTTGCAGAACAGGAGCTGTTGCCACCATTTTAAAGGGGTGTGTAAACTCTGGCAATACATTCTTTGTCCCCTGCAGGAGATCTGGTGTTTCCACACCCTGGGAGGGGAGGCAGACGCTGAGTGAGGGGCTGGAGCCTTGTCTGGGCTGGTGGGAAGGACCTGCTGCCCGTGCAAACCAAGCGTCATCGGGTCATGGAATCACTAAGGTTGGAAAAGACCTCTGGGGCCATCCAGTCCAACTGTTCCCCCACTAAACCATGTCCCCAAGTGCCACATCTACATGGCTTTTAAAGGCCTCCAGGGATGGTGACAACGAAATGTTGGAATTTAACTGGATTGCTGTGCTGAATTTGCAAACTGATTCCTTCTGCAACCCCTCTTCTCTTTAGAGATTCCTGCAAAGTGTAAGCAATGCCTAAGTGGGAGTTAAAATCACAGATCTAAGACTTGGAAGACACGTGGAATAAAGTCCCTATTCCTGTTTGGGAAGGTAAAGTGGTACTGAAAGGATGCAGATGCTAAAGCAGAGAGAAGGCAGTGCAGGGGAAAATGTGTGCCCTTGGACAGCGGTATGGATCAAGTAGGAAAAACATCCTCAGTTGTGGGAGAAGAAGGGGAGGCAGGAAAGGTTGGACTTCCAAGGAGTGATTAAACATGAAGAAGTAACTTGGGAGAAAAATGTGTGTATGGAAAGTTGTTGGTTCTGTGGAGAAACGAACGGAGAGGAGGAAGGTGTGCAGAGAAGAACCAGGATGCAAACAGGACAGGGCTCCAGCCTCTCCAGGAGAGCAGGAACCCTCCGTGGTGGTGGAGAACAGCCACAGAGCACAGGGGGGCGTCAAAAGTCCCCTGAAGCGGCAGCTCCTCGGCTCTGTAACCCACCAGTGTGAAACGCCTGCAGAAAGCCCTCTCAGACATCCATCCCAGCTCCCTGTGAGACACTTTAAAGCTTTCCCAGAGCTGTCCCAGAGCTTCCCTGGATTCTTTCCAAAGCCTCTTGGAAGGCGCGAGTCGGCGGAATCTGGAGTCGCTGCCTGGCAATTTCCTAAAGTCGGGAGTCGGCGATTTTGGAAGTCCCAAAATAAAGGAAACAGCTGGAAGTGCAGCTCGGAGGGACTGGGTTGCATTAGGGAACTCGCAGGGACAAGTTAACTCCTGTTAAATCAGGTGTCAAACTGGTCTTCCCGGGAGCACCCCGGGCTGCCAAGACAAGTGCGTGTCTGCGCCCTGGGCTTGGACTGGGGGCCACCTCTTGATCCAAATAACAGGGACTGGGGATGGATCCCAGCCTTCAACATGGAAAAGTTGATGGTACTGCGGGTGCAGAGCTCACAGATGGCAGCAGGGAGGGTCTGGCCTGTGTCACGCCGTCAGCACATGGGTGATGGTTTGGGTTTGTTGGGATGGTGCTCTCGGGAATGACACTGAGCAGTTCCTGTGGTGTGGGGCAGACACGGGGATGGGGTCCAAATGCCCTGTTAAACACCACTCGATCACTCCTGGGATTGTCACAGTAGCAAAAGCCTTGTTCCAGTTCTTGTTCCCACTTTCACATCCCTCTGAATGTGCTTGCAGCCTCAGATAGAAGTCATTCCTTTGGGCTCGGCGTTGTAAGGGGCCCCCTCATCTCTTCAGCAGCAGGGAAGGACTTATTGGAAATCCTTAATTTCCAGGGGAGGGCATTTTACTGAGTTCACAGACATCACCAGCACACCTCAGACTTTCTGGTTTTGCCGGGGCTCCAAACTGCTCTAAAGCTCCAGCTCCAGCTTTCCCTCAGCTTTCCAGCAATTAAAAAAAAAAAAGAGATTCAAAATTTGCAGAGTTTGCTCTTCCTTCAGGGTTTTTTTTTTCTCATGGAGATCTTACTTAATTCGTTTCAGGACCATGACCCCTTTCTCTGGGAGAACTTTGTAGGATTTGAGAAACCAAATCTCCCAGTCCTGAGCCTCAGACACGGGTGTCTCCATGGGACTGGCTCTGCTCTTGCTCTCCAAGATTGATATTCCTCCTCCACTGCAGTGCAGTGTGGTGGGTCAGCCAGGAGGGCTTCCCGAGGGACCCCCGAGCTCCTCGGCCAGCAGGGCTGTCTGCAGATGTCTCCATTCATTCGTCCCTCACCTTTCCACAGCACTAAAGGCTCTTGGGTTGGTTTGGTGTCACCTCCCCTGCCCTTGGGGTCCTGTGAAAACCCAGCTCTGCTTGCTGGGAGCCTCTCTGTGAGACACCCTCCAAACAGCACCACAAGGGCCTCCTTCACCACGGGGTTTCTCCTGCTGCTCTTGGGTTGGTTTGGTGTCACCTCCCCTGCCCTTGAGGTCATGTCAAAACACAGCTTTGCTTGCTGGGAGCCTCCCTGTGAGACACCCACCCACCAGCACCACAACAAGGGGGTTCACCAGGGGGCCTCTCCTGCAGCTCTTGGGTTGGTTTGGTGTCACCTCCCCTGCCCTCAGGGTCCTGTGAAAACACAGCTCTGCTTGCTGGGAGCCTCTCTGTGAGACCCCCACCAACCAGCACCACAAAGTCCTCCTTCACCAGGGGGTTTCTCCTGCTGCTCTGCGTTCATTAACCTGCCCCTCCACGCAGCTATAGCAGACCTCAACTCCAACTGACTTTATCCATTTCCAGCTCTTCTGGAAGGAGGAAAATCTCCATTTTTTCCCTGCAGCACCTGCCCCCTCAGCTCGCCCAGCGCCCCCAGCCTCCTGGAGCAGCCCTGCTGTGTCTCACGCCAGCGCCGCTCCCCCTGCTCGCTGCTGGGGTGTTTCTCCACGCGGTGTAATGTCTGTCTGCTTTTCCTGCTTGTCTCGCTGCTCGACGCCACATGTTCTTCCTTCGCCGGCGACGCCGCGGTTATTGCCGAGCGGAGCGGGGCCGTGCGGCGGCGGCGGCGCCTTGGCCACGCTCCAAGGAGACCCTTAGTCACTTCATTTGCAGGGGCTGCAACCGGAGCAGGGCGAGCCCGTCGGGGAGCAATTCCAACACTCCGACGCCTGCACCGAACTCTCATTTCTACCTCATTAACTTTACAGTTTGACAACTTCACAAGGCAGGGACTTCTGTCGCGGCTGCAGACGCCTGGCTGACCTCATGCGTGGCTGCCGTGGCTGTTCCTGTCCCTGCAGCGAGGAGCTCCCAACCCTTGGCCATCAGGGGCTCCCTGGGGGTCCCGGCCATGGCTGTGTCACCATTGTCACAGCCCCTGCTCCGCCAGGTGAGCGCCTGGCAATGGTCTCACACACCATGAACAAATCTGCGCTTGCTGGGCCCGGACAAGGAAAAAGGCAGAGTTGTGTCCAAGTTAGTTAAACCAAATTAGCTCTGTAGGAGCAGGAGAGGACCCCATGTCCTGTCCCCACTGCCGAGGGGGCCTCACGCAGACGTGAACTGAAAGGTCTGCTTTTAGTCTTGCCTTTAAGAACACGACTCGAAGGTGCCCAGGGAGAGCAAAGGGCTGGAAACACAACTTTTATAACCCTTCTTCTGTTTATGAGGATGTTTTAATCTTTCAGAGTTTCCAAGGGTTTATTGCACAGCCTGGGCCCTCTGGTGCCCTGTGCCACGGCAGGTGATTCAGGGATGGGCTGGAGGCCCCCAGGAGGGAGAAGGACCAGTGGTGGAACCACCACCCTGAGCTGAAGAGCCTTCGGAGGAGCCCAGAAGCAAGAAGCTGGGAAAGGCTATAAATTCTCACACTTCAGTGCTCTGCAAGGCTCTAATTAACAGGGGGAAGGACAAGCCAGGCACGTTGGCCCATGGCTGCCTGTTTGATGTTCCTCTCCAGCAGCTGGCCTGAGTCGCTCCTGAAGACGAGGGAGACCCAACTTGATTAAATTGCTCACTCTGAGCCCAGCCTGGGAATTCCTGCAGCTCCAGCATGAGCTGTTTTATTGAGTAGGCAGCTTGTGCATCCATCACTGCCTGGGGTTCCTGATGAAGCCGGGCTGGTGCAGGTAGGAAATGATCAGCTTTAGACAGCAGCTCTGAGGTCTGCCAGGGCAATGTGGCTCTGTCCTTGGTGAGATAAACAGCACCAAGACAGCCATCCAACGATGCAGTCATTGCACGTTGACCTATTTTGAGCTTCCAGAGCCTCTTAGAAGCTCAGGCTGATCTCACACATCAAGAGAAGCCCAGGAGTCCAATGAGAAAATTGCCTTCTCAAACGGTGCTCCTTGGCCCACTCAGCAGTGGAGGCTCAAAGAGGCCTCTCCAGAAGCTTCCCCAGGTTCCTCTTCAACCCAAAGGCCATATCCCAGAGAAATCACAGTGGGAACATGGACAGGAAGAGGCTGCTTGATGGGCCACGAGGTGGTTCTTGTGAGGGAACACGGGGAGGTCAAGGGAAGGACTGAAGAGGAAGGTGAGCGCGGGGTTCGCACAGTGGAGCCTTTGTTTGGTGTCACGTGTGAGCCACCAGAGATGCAGAGAAGATGTTTCTTCCTGGTAGCAAGAGCCAATGACAGGGTAAGGTCCTTCCTTAACCTGAGAGTGGTGAGATTAGATAAGGCCGTGGCCATGCAGAGCCCAATCTGTGCCGGCCACAGGCCAGAGCACCCGGCAGGTGTGGACCTGGTGGCTGCCTTTTCTAAGCCATGTTTGCAGTGGAGAGCCCACCAGGAGCTTTGTCCTGCAGGTCAAGTTGAAAATGTGATCCCTTGGCCTTCCTGAGGGTCAGCACAGTGGTGGGAGTCTCCTACCAGGAGCAGGTAACAGGGACAGTGCAGTTCCACCCGGAATGATTTAGAGGCAGAAGATAAAATGTGTGGCATAACCCCCTCCAGTCATAAAGTGCTTTATTTTCCCTTTCCTCCAAAAGAAGATCAAAGAGGTGTTTGATGAAATTAAAACCTTAGGCCAGCTCGTTTGATGGCATAAGTTGACTTCACTCCAACTTAGTGCAGGTGAGAATCTGACTTTATCTATTTAAATAAAACTGGTGCAGCACGAGAGGTTATAAACTTGTGGGACCTACCAACAGGATTATTGCTACAGCAAAAAGCTTAGCAGATGCCAAAATGGTTAGAGTTATAGATGTGAATTAGAATGGAAAGGGTCATGGCCGTAACAAAAACCAGAGTAGCAAGCTGGAGGAGTTCACCAGAAAGCAAACAAAGACTTGGGGTGCTTGGAAAAATGTGGTGAATCCCTCAAACCCTTTGAAAGCAGCCACAGTTTGGTGCACGGCGCTGGTTGGGCGAAGGTTTGGGCCAAAATACCCACCAGGTGAATTTAATGGGAATTCTTGCTCTTCCCTGGGCAGGAGAGGATCGGTCTGATGGTGAGAGCTCGTCACTCCCTTGGTGTTATTTATTCCAGGCTGAACCAGCAGCGCTGACTTTGGGTTCACCCTCTGCAGCCTCCTGGGCTCTCCATGCCAGGGGGCTGACCTGGATCTGGGCTGTGCCTCTGAGCTCGGGCCACCCCAGGGCTCTGTTTGCTGGGCAGGGAGAGGCTGCACGTGCCGGGCTCGGGGTGCCTTGCACCAAACCTTCAGGAATTCCCAAACCTTCAGGAATTCCCAAACCTTCAGGAGCCACGGAGCAGTGGGGCTGAAGTGCCCTGGAGTCAGGATCTGGGCTGGGGTCGGGGTTGGAGCTGCCAGGGGAGGCTGGGCAGACCCAGCTGCCCTGCCATGGGGCTGGGGCAGTGATGCAGAGGCGGCGTCACCTGTGCTGGGGGCACTGGGCTTTGCTGGGACCAGCATCAGGGATGGGCACCGGGTGCCACGGGGGTCCCGGCACGCCAGGATGGCCTGGCTGAGGAAGGGACCTGGAAAGGAGCCCTCATTTCCACGACCCTGCCTGGGGCCACGTTGAATCCTCACGCAGGCGATACTCAGTCATGCAGCAAATTAAACCTGGAGAAAGACGCTTCCAGTTGTTCCCAATTAATTGGGTTGCCCAGGCTGAGTCCTGCGGGGCTCTGGTGCTGCCACGGTGGCACCGTGGTGGCATCAGCTGTGCCACTCTGCAGCCTTTCTGCCGAACCCCAGAAGAATCCACCTCCAGCTGCCCTCCCAGCTCTCTGGTAGAGAAGTGAAAAAGTTTGGACACCTGTTCCAATGCATAAACCTCAGGGTTTTTTTAAACTTACTTTTAATAGCAGCAGGGGATGAAGAAGTTTCTCAGTCGGTGTCTGTCTTTGGTGCTCAAGGAAGCTCTCATTAGTTGTCAGGCTGAGGCCAGGACTACTTTAATGGGAAAGGGCTCCCCTGCAGGGGCAGCTTGTACAGAAATACAGGTTGAACTCGATGATCTCAGGTGTCATTTCCAACATAATTTAGGGATTCTCTGAAAATCAAAAGGATGAGCACATGCTGTTCCTGACAGACATGGCAGCCCCTTAGAGGGCCTTCCAGTGCTCGAAGGGGCTCCAAGGGAGCTGGAGAGGGACTTGGGACAAGGGATGGAGGGACAGGACAAGGGGGAATGGGTTCCCACTGCCAGAGGGCAGGGTTAGGTGGAATATTGGGGAGAAATTCCTGACTGGGAGGGTGGGCAGGCCCTGGCACAGGGGGCCCAGAGAAGCTGTGGCTGCCCCTGGATCCCTGGAAGTGTCCAAGGCCAGGTTGGATGAGGCTTGGAGCAACCTGGGCTAAGTGGAAGGTGTCCCTGCCCATGGCAGGGGAGTGGAAACAAGATGAGCTTTGAGGTCCCTCCCAACCCAACCCATTCCAGCCTTCTATGATTTCCAAACTCGATGCTGGCTGGGCTCAGGTGACCCCCAACCTGTGCCTGAGCAGGGCTTGGAGGAATCCACCCCTCGGTGCATCCTGGGGTCCTGCTGCAGGGAGGGATGCCTGGATTCTCCTGGATGTGCCGAGCCATTCCCTGCGCCCCTGTCCAGCCACGACTGCTCCTGCTGGAAGGAGTTCAGGGCTCATTTCTCCAAATAACTTCTCACTCAGCACCTCCCCACTCTCAGTGCCACCGCTCGCCCACTGCAGACGCCGGGCAGTTGGGAGTGAATTCCCAAGTCCTGCACAGACAGCACGTCTGTTCTCTTATTTATTTCGCACGACCCACCAAGAGTTAAGGGGGAAGAAAACATTTGGCTTTTGGTGGTTTACAAAGCCTCATTACAGCTGAAATAAAGTAACCACTAAATCTTGTGTGGTTACAGAGGTCACTGCCGTTCTGGCACAGTGGCGCCAATCCCGAGGCAGGAATTTCATTTTCCTCCCAGGAAAAGTGTGCGCAGAGTTGAAGGGATGACAAGAGGGGCTGCCTCGTGGGGACCACAAGGGCTCTTTCAGGCAGGAGGGCTCCGGAGCTGTGGCTCCCAGAGGTGATCCCGTGCTGCTCCCGACCGGAGCGGGGACATCGTGCCGTGTCCTCCACCTCCCCAAGGCTCCTCCACGTCCCCACTGCCCCACCTGTGGAGGTCACAGGGACCTGCCACCGGCTTTGAAACTTTCCTGGCTGTCCTGTGAAATGAGTAGGTATTGCTTGAGTGTGTGCAGGGATGGAGCCGAGCCAGGAAAAGGCTGAGCCTGGGGATGGGGTTTTTCAGAACGTCCGATGCTGGGAGTGCCTTTGGATCCCCTTTGGATCTCTGTGCCTGGAGGAATGGAAGCTGTGGGTCTGTCAGCTCCTCCAGAGGTGGAAGAGCATCCCTGATGCAGAAGAAGATGAAACCTGAGGCTGGGCACCAGCAGCCAGAGGATTCCTGGCCCCGGGAGCGGCTGCATCCAGTGATTTACCTTCTGGACAGAGAGGTTGAAGTTTGCAGGAATATTTCTTCCCAGCTGGTTTGTACTGATAGCTCTGGAGTGGATCTCCTGCAGCACTGAGCTGAGCTATTGTCCCTCCACAATGGAGTGAAGATGGGAGAGGACACAGCCTGGCACTGCCACCCGCAGGGTTTTACTCCCAGCAGGGCTTTGCTGCTCTGGCTGCTGCGGATTCCCAGAGGAGAGCAGAGGCTGCCCACCCAACCTGCACAGCTCCTGCAAACCTCCAGCCCAGGCAGAGATGCTCAGGAAAAAGAAATGGACAATTAAACCCCGGAGAAAGGCTGGTGCAGACCTTCATTCAGACTTCAAATGGCCTTAATTCAATTTCTGCCATCACGTGCCAAGTGAATCACGCCGAGCTGCCTCAATGGCATTTGAATCCTGAATGCAGAGGGCTGCTTTACAGTTTGAGGGTGGCTGAACTGATCTGCCCTGAATTCACACCTTTAATTAACTGGAATTAATTTTCCTGAGTGTCACTGCACTAGACAATGCCTTGGTTGATTTAAAAAGAAAATTCCAGACCCGATTTCTTTCCATTCTCTTCTGTCGAGCCACCAGCATCGCAAATTCAATAAAGCTGATTTATTTAATAAGTGTACTCCAACAAATTAAATTAAACACGTTTAATACAAACAGATGATGCACCTCATTGAAATGTTACCTCCTTAATTAAACCCCAGTAATTGCGTTCTGCCCTTTTATTGGCTTCCCAGTGCAGCGTGGTTGTAAAGTCACTTAACACACACTCAATTACTGCTCTCAGGTTATACAACTCGCCTCCTTCTCCTCCATATGGGCTTTCCAATCAGGCAGGTTTGTTCCCAGGGCACTTGGGATGCCGAGCCCCATGAGGGGCATCCCAGCTGCTGGACATACAGGAGGGTGGCAGAGGGCAGAGGATTTACAGCCCCGGGGTGCAGCATCCTGGCTTTCCTGGCAGCAGCAGCTCTGGTTGCTGCTCCCAGGAGAGCACGCAGAGACAGGACAAGGGGGAATGTCTTTAGACTGCCAGAGGGCAGGGCTAGGTGGGATATTGGGAAGGAATTCTGCCCTGGGACGGTGGGCAGGCCCTGGCACAGGGTGCCCAGAGAAGCTGTGGCTGCCCCTGGATCCCTGGGAGTGTCCAAGGCCAGGTTGGATGGAGCCACCTGGGCTGGTGGAAGGTGTCCCTGGTCATGGCAGTGCCAGCTCTCTGGGCTGTGTTTGGAGCACCCTGGGACAGTGGAAGGTGTCCCTGGTCATGGGTGTGCCAGCTCTCTGGGCTGTGTTTGGAGCACCCTGGGACAGTGAAAGGTGTCCCTGGTCATGGCAGTGCCAGCTCTCTGGGCTGTGTTTACCATGCCAGGACAGAGCTCGAGGCCAGCTTTGGCCTGGGGGGCAGCTCCAGCTGAGCTCAGGGTTTTAATCTGCAAAGACCCCTGGTGGACACAGACCTTGGGCAGTTCTTTGCTCCTTCCAGAGGAAGAGCTGCCCAGATGTGTCCCCCCATGAACAGAATGCCAGAAGCACAGCCTGGTTTGGCTCGGAAGGGACCTGGAAGATCACCCAGTCCAACTCCCCTGCCACGGGCAGGGACACCTTCCACTAGAGCAGGTTGAACAGCTGGCACAGGTCCATTCCCAGCAAACCCACTGCTCCTGCACTCCCTTCCCGAGCTGCGTGTCAGTCATGGGAAGGCAAACAGGAGGAGGAGATTGTTAGAAGGCAATTTCACACGAGGAGCAGGGCTATTCCTTCGTGCCACTGACACAGCCTTGGATGTCCATCCCTGGGAGCTGCAGTGAGTCCTGGGCCATCCGTGTTCTCATCCTGCTGGAGGGAGAGGGAAGGGCCAGCTCAGGGGACACGGGGCAGAGGAAGGTGCCAGCGCTGGTGGCAGCAGAGCCCTGCCCTCCCTGGGCCCCTTTGTTTTGAAAACAACCACCCGGCTCTAATTTGCAATCTTATTTTCACATTATTCTGGAGACATCACGCTCTGTTCTCGCTGCTGTTTGCACTGGCACAGCTCCACGTAACGCAAGGTTCAGGAGGGGAGCACAATCCCTTGCCCTTCCGTATCTCATTTGTTTGGGCATCATTTCTGACTAATCCCCAGTTAATTACTTTAAGATGATGGTTTCCACGAATGAAAGAGCACCTTTGTGCTTGCTGCAGTTCAGCACTTCCATACCTGCGAGCAGATGAAACACAACGAGGAGTCTTGGCCTTGGCTTCCTTGGGAGATGCTTTGCCACCAAGCAAGTTCCTGGCTCCTGGAGCACGGAGTGGGGACATCAATCAGGGTCTTTCTGGTCTGTGTGGGTTTTGGTGTGGTTTTTCATTTTCACAAATAACTTCCAAAAAAACCTTGGTGGGGGTTAAAAGCACTTACGAAACTTTGACGTTCTCCATGAGGAAGGAACAGAAGTTTTTGGCCAATCCTACATGAAATGCATCAGTTCTGCAACAGAACTTCTGCTGTTCAAGCTAAGGGGGTAAAACTATTAAGAAACAGCAACAGCATGTTTTTATTTTCTGTTGGACCAGGCACTTAGGAAAGGCACAAAACCTTGCAATGCTCATGGAATGGTTTGGGTTGGAAGGGACATTGAAGTTCATCTCATTACACCTTCCACCAGCCCAGGTTGCTCCCAGCCCTGTCCAACCTGGCCTTGGACACTGCCAGGGATCCCAGGCCAGCCCCAGCTTCTCCGGGCACACTGTGCCAGGACCTCCCCACCCTCACAACCAAGAATTCCTTCCTCATATTTCTGTTTTCCTGCTTTGTGGTCAGCAAATCCCAAACCAACACCCTGAGCAACACCCACCATGTGCTAATTACTGAAAAATTGAAAGAACAACAATTTCCTGAGGTTGAAGGAACACAGCAGAGAAAATGCAGTGAAACAAAGAGATGCAAGTGAAGGTTATTCTTAAAAAGCTTTCGTTTTCCCTTTGCTTGCATGAACTAGCAGAATATTACAGGAAAATTATGATTTCCAACCTTCAAACTTGTTTTCCTTGATACTTGGGACACTGTGGTTACTTGAGGTGAGTTTCTGTCATGGTTGGGTGCAGGACATTTATTTGTTGCATGGATAATTAAGTTCTTGGCAGGATTGGCAGGGTTATCAACCTCTCTTCTTTAATAGATTCCTCATCATTCTGACTTTTTGGTAAATTTTTGTAGTGTCTGGGTGATCTCTCCAGAGAGAGACAAAAAAGAAGGATGTGAGAATGCACATAGGCTAAAATAATTAGAAATGAGAAAATATCATCACAGATATTGGAGAGCTCTGAGGTGCTTACAAACCAAGGATAAAATAATTGTTCTAGATTTTAATAGGAATTCTGCTGTATGTCTTTAGGATACTTTACAAATCCCAGTTAATTCCAATCCTCAGCATCCCTGGAAAGAGCAAACCCAACTGCTGGGTGGGGTAAGTCATGAAGCAGGAGAGCTGACTGCAGAAACCTGAGAGGCGTGTGAGCAGGCAGCATCCTTCCTCCCCTGGGGAGGCAAGGGTGGACACAGGGAGTAATTAATACTGGGAATGAAAGGCAAATTAACTAGTTCTGAGGAGGTGAAGGAAAAGGGAGAAGGTGACCTGGAGGTGCTGACTCCTTTCCTTGCCCTGGGGAGATCAACACTGCTCCAAGGGTATCCCAGTTCCGTGGGGAGAAAAGCAAGGAGGGAGCCACGAGGATGGAATAAAGGCTACCAAAATGAGACAAACACTCTGATTTTCTTCTCCAGTTCCCTTTCCCTCTCCCAGCTCCCCTGGAGGAGAGCACGAGGTGCCCTTAATGACGAGGTGGGATTTCTCTATTATTCCTTCAGACCACAGAGCTGGGAGAGCCCATGGAGTAATTAATTTTGACTTACAGAAGCTGTATTAAATTGGATAGAAATGGGTGAAAATAGGATTAGGAAAGGAGTTTAGCCAAGAGCAAACAGAATTAAAACTCTCTAAGAGCAGGTCAACACAGCTGATATCACTGATGCGATGAAAGGAGACAGCTCGGGACATTTTTGAGCAGTGGTGTAATGGCAGGGATTGTAACCTGCCTGGTATCCCACTGGATAGGGAGAATTAAAAAACAAAAAGTGATTTTTTTTCTTGTTGCTATTGTTGGACTTCTGGCTGCTCTGTCTGTTCTGAGCTCCTGGGCTTCCAAGGATTAGTTTTGGAACAATTGTGCAGAACAAGCAGGAGTCTCCACAGCACTGGCCCATCTCAATGTGCGCAGGGCTTTCAACACATGCCCCGAAATCTAATTAGTGTGGGATTATGCTTGTCACAAACCGGTAGGAATGGGAGGATCCCTAATGGGAAAACCAGCTCCTCTCCCTGAAACCCTTCTCACAGAGCCTGCAGACAAACCAGGGTCAGGGTTTCGGGCTCCATCAACCTGAGGCCACGTCCCCTGGGGAGGAAACTCAGGTGACTCCACTGGTGACAGTCCCCACCCACTGTCAGGACATGGGAATACTTGGAATGGAGGGTCTGGCTTATCCCAGTCGTCCCACAGGGAATAAGGAGGCACTGCCCTGGCTGGGTTCACCCTGGAAATGTGTTTGACCTCCCTGGCACAGCTGCCAGGACTCGTGAGTTCTTTTCCTATCCCTCCACTTTATCCCAGTGGAAATCCTGGGCTAAACTGGAGCGGGTCCTGCTCTTCCCTCAGCCCTGTGTAATGCCATTGGGTTAGTCCTTGTCTAACCCAGAGGTGCCCAAATGTGGCTCTGCCGAGGAATATCTGCAAAAGGAGAATGTCCAGCCTTGGTACGAGGTTTTTCAGCATCACCTTCCGAGGACTTTGGTGGGCACTGACTGCTGAGCACAGAGCTGTATATCCCACTCTCCCCGGTTTCATTTACGGCACATCCACGGGAGGTCACGGCCAGAGGGTTGTCCCCGTGTGCAGTGACCACCAAATGCCCCTTTTTGTGTGGGAATCCAATTTCTGCAGCCCCTGGGAGCTGCACAGAAATGGGAATTTTGGATGTTTTCTCCAGGGTTTCCAGGGTTGCTGGCGCTGGTTCATGCCCTTGTTGTGAAGAAGGTGCCCCACAACTGCGTTTTCCTTGGTCTGAGGCAGCACATCACATTGGTAGGAAACCTCAGGGGTTGGCCAGAGGGATGTCCTGGGTCACCCCTGGGGCCACCGGCGTGGGTGGGCACGGCCACTGGGAATGGCAATAACTCACAGGGGATACCCCTGTTAGGCAAATGCAGGAGCACAACCCTGAGGCGAAAGGGCTTGGAAAAACAAAGACACCCTGAAAGTGCCTCTGAAAACCATCTCCCTAGAGCTGAGCCAGGCAGAGCCTCCCCCAGTGCCTGTGAGTGCCAGAACCTTCCCTTTCCCCTGTCCTGGGCAGCCCTGCAGGTGTTACATCACACCCCTGGCCGGGAGCATCAAAGCTGGAGAGCTTGGCAAGCTCAGCCCAGCACGGGTTTGCTCCTGCTCTAACCTACCCCAGCAGCCAAGTGTGGGGTGCTCCGGGGGCACAGCGTGGGGACAGCATGGGGACAGGATGGGGACAGCGTGGGGACAGAATGGGGACAGCGTGGGGACAGCATGGGGACAGAATGGGGACAGAGTGGGGACAGAATGGAGACAGTGTGGGGACAGCATGGGGACAGAATGGGGACAGTGTGGGGACAGCATGGGGACAGAATGGGGAGGGGACTCGGGATCAGAGCCCTGCTCTGCCACCACTGCCCCCATGGGCTCTGCCAAGCCACCCAAGTCACCCTCTCTGTGCTCCACATAAACTGCAGGGACGCCACACACAGCTGGGATGTCACCCACAGCAGGGATGTCACCCACAGCAGGGATGTCACACACACAGCAGGGATGTCACCCACAGCAGAGACGTCACACACATGGCAGGGATGTCACACACACAGCAGGGATGTCACCCACAGCAGGGATGTCACCCACAGCAGGGATGTCACCCACACAGCAGGGATGTCACCCACAGCAGAGACGTCACACACATGGCAGGGATGTCACANGTCACCCACAGCAGGGATGTCACACACCCAGCAGGGATGTCACACACACAGCAGGGACATCACACCACCAGGGATGCTGGACTGGTCCCCATGTGCCACAGGATGCTCTGCCAGGGCAGGATGTCCAGGATTGTGCTGGATGGACCAGACACTCCCCTGTGCCCAACACAATTTTCTGCCCTCAAATTCAAACCTGCCCTCGGGTCTGGCAGTGCAGGGGTGATGGATTCTGAAATCCACCAGTTTTCCTCCTGTCCTCGTGCATGGGGGCTGTTCTCAGGAGCCAACCACGTCACAGGGCCCGTCCTCAATTCCCAGCATCTTGGAGGCAAACCTGGATCCCCCATCCCGAGGGCACCACGGAGGGTGCCAGGACTCAGCCCCTTCTCCAGCTGCAGTGCCAGGGGAGGGGGCTCCTGTGATGTTCTCCATGAGCAGTGTCTCCAAGTGCTCCTGGGAGCCAGCTGAGAGCCCTGTCAGCCACTTTTCCTTCCTCTGGGCAGCGTTTTGCCTCCTCCCTCGCTGCCCCCAAGGTACCAGGGTCTCCTCGGGCGTGCATTCCTCCCTAACAGGGTCCGGTGCCTCTATTTCTGTATCCCAAGGGCACTCCGAGGCAGCTGCTGCTCTCCAGGGCGCTGGGCGAGGGGCAGAAAAGCCAGTCCAGCCTGGAATGTGGGGGTGCAGTCGGACACCTGCCCCTGGGCAGGGACAGCCCTTCCCCTGCCAGGTTTTGTCAAAGGGGTGACACTCCCTGGGCTGGCACTGCCCTGGCACAAGGGGCTGCCCTGGCATGGGGGGCTGCCCTGGCATGGGGGGCTGCCTTTGCATGGGAGGCTGCCCTGGCACGGGGGGGGCTGCCCTTGCATGGGGGGCTGCAATGGCACAAGGGGCTGCCCTGGCACAGAGGGCTGCCCTGGCATGGGGGGCTGCCCTGGCACAAGGGGCTGCCCTGGCACGGGGCGCTGCCCTGGCATGGGGGGCTGCCCTGGCACAGGGGGGCTGCCCTGGCACAAGGGGCTGCCCTGGCACAGGGGGCTGCCCTGGCACAGGAGGCTGCCCTGGCACAGGAGGCTGCCCTGGCATGGGGGGCTGCCCTGGCATGGGGGGCTGCCCTGGCACAAGGGGCTGCCCTGGCACAGGGGGCTGCCCTGGCACGGGGGGCTGCCCTGGCCTGGGGGGCTGCCTTTGCATCGGGGGCTGCCCTGGCACGGGGCGCTGCCCTGACATGGGGGGCTGCCCTGGCACAGGAGGCTGCCCTGGCACAAGGGGCTGCCCTGGCACGGGGCGCTGCCCTGGCACGGGGGGCTGTTGGGGCTCCCACCAACCACTGCCTAACTGGGAGTGCAGACCCAGGACTTCGGGAGCTCACCTGGGTTTAAAAGCTGTTTCCAGGGATCTGGCACATCTGGGCAATCCAACAATCCAGCAGTGCTGGTGTGATGGACAGACAGTCACACAATCACAGAGAGCTTTGGATTGGGAGGGACCTTAAAGTCCAGCCAGTTCTAAATCTCCCTGCCATGACCAGGGACACCTCCCACCAGCCCAGGTGTCTCCAAGCCCCATCCAGCCTGGCCTTGGACACTTCCAGGGATCCAGGGGCAGCCACAGCTTCTCTGGGCACCCTGTGCCAGGGCCTGCCCACCCTCCCAGCCAGCAATTCCTTCCCAATATCCCATCTCACCCTGCCCTCTGGCAGTGGGAAGCCATTCCCTGTGTCCTGTCCCTCTGTCCCTTGTCCCATGTCCCTCTCCAGCTCTTCTGGAGTCCCTTTAGGCGCTGGAAGGGGCTCTAAGGTCTCCCCAGAGCCTTCTCTCCTGCAGGTGACCACCCCCAGCTCTCCCAGCCTGGCTCCAGAGCCCTCAGAAAATCTTCATGGTCTCCTCTGGACTCTCTCCAACCATCCATGTCCTTACTGTGCTGGGGACATGTGGGCCAAGGGGCGACCGTGCAAGCACAGCAGGGACAAAGCTCCCAAAACGCTGCCCTGTGCCGTGGATTTGGGATTCTGGCTGCTCCCAGCTCCCTGTGTTTGTGTGCAGGGCAGATGTCTGGGACCCCCATCCCTGCTCCGTCCCTGACATCCCTGCCATGCTCTGCCATCCAGCCCCACCGTGACAAACGCAGCGCCAGCACCCAGCTGGACCGGGCTGGACTCGTGGCGTTTAGCAGCTCTTTTAGGTTTAAGCTGTTACAGCCCCAACTGCTCGTCTGTGCCAACCTTTCCCCAATGGTTTTCACAGCCAGAAACCCTCTGGTGTGTGAGGGACTCGGGTCCACCTTCAGCAGCAGCAGCAGCAGCGTCTGCAGGACCATCTGGAGGGACTCTGTGTGGCTGTTTGGCCTCTCCCCAGGCAAGCATCCCAATCCCAGGGTGGTTTTCGCTGCTGACCTTATTGAATGCCATGTTTGTAGCCTGTCCTTTGGCTCCTACAAGGAGCTGTTTCACCTGAAACACGACTTTTCCTCTCGAGCCATCCTGTGATGGGACGTGGCCTTTCCCCTCCAGCATCCCAGTGCGATGGAGGGTCTGGGTGGAGGATCTGGGGGGGCTTTGAGCCCCTCACCTGCACCCTGGCCAGGGGCAGGGCAGGGCAGGGGCAGTGCCAGGGCAGGGCACAGCGACCAGGGCTCCTCAAGGAGCTGATTAATGGCCCTGCTGCTGGTGGGGGAGCTCCTGCCCCTGGGATGGGGTGAGCAGGGGCTGACATCAGCCCTGCCTCCCTGATTAGCTCTGGCTTGAGCTGCACTAATGAGCCTGAACTCTGACCCCCCTGCGAGGGGGTGATTTGGCTCTCTGGGGATGATCCAAGGGGGATCTGCCTGGGAATGCAGCCCGGGTTATCTGCAGAGCGAAGCGTTTTCCTTCCCTGCTGTCTGTATTTGTGGTCAGGAGCGGAACACAGCCCAGCTGGAGGAGCAGGCAGAAAGAAATAGCCAGGCTGATTAATTGGCCACGGGCAAACAGGCTCCAGGCTCCACCAGGAACCAGCAGATAGCCCCCAGTGACCCTTTGGGGCAGCCAGCACTCCCCCAGGAGGGGTTGGAGGTGTTCCAGAAGGAGGTGATAAGTCCATGTTTGGGGATGACCTGCTCAGGGGATACACAATCCCCTGACACAATCCGTGCATCCTCCAGCATGGCACCTGACCTGGGGGCTACCTAATTCCTGGGGTGGCAAAGAGAGGGGGAGAGGAAACCGTGAGTGGAGTTAAGGTGGTTTGTCCCCCTGGGACTGACCAGAGATGCTCTGGTTCCCAAAAGGAGCCTTGTTCTTCCTGGTCCTTCCAAATCCCCACGGTGTTTTCTTAAATATTGACGTTCAGGAGCACTTTTGTTTTCAGAGACATTCATTTGCAAAAACAGCTCAAAGAGCTGGATTTGTGTGATGGATGAGATGCAGCTCAGCAACGAGACAGGTCTCGATGAGCTCCGTCCTCAGTGCCCATCACCAGTTTAGTCATTCCTGATGCAGAGGAATGAGGATCTGTGCCTTTTGCCCTTGGAATGGCAAGCTGCAGACCCCAGGAGGAGGAAGTCGGGATTTCCTGAGGTGTGCTGCGGATTCTCCCTTGCTCAGAGAGTTTATCCCCAGGAGTTTTTTCCCAAAGCTCTGCTGCAGCTCCCACGGGGCTCGTGAGCCTGGCGTGGAAAGGAATGTCCTGGATTCCGTGTGAAGTCGGACGTGATGATCGTAATGGCCCTGTCTGGCTGCAGGAGAACAACGTCCCCTGCGGGTTTGCCTCCCCTTTCATGTCGGAATATTCTCAAGGAGGACTCGGGGAGGAGGTGGAACGGCAGATCAACGCTGGAGGGACCAGCTGGGGCTGCAGGGAATGGCCAGGGGGGAAATCAAAGGGAAGATGTCTTTGTTACCGACCCAGCTGCAACTTCCTGCTCCGGCCAGAAAATACCCCGGGAGGTGGCTCGTCCGAGCACCACGTCCTTGGCCTGGCCTCGCTTCCCCATCGTCAGAGAATAGTGAAATTGTGGGGCAAGGGAAAGGTGGAATTCCCAGGAATTATCCTCCTCAGCTGAGCACAAAGAGAGCATCTGTCTCCTGCCCCTCAGGTCCCTATAAATAGATACCATTGGCAGGGAAGGAGAGGGCTTTCCTCCCCGGAGCACAAGCTGTAAAGGAGCATTTTGATGGAGTGGCACTCCTGTCAACCTGGAATCGTGCCTTTGAGTGCCAAGGGAGTGAGCTGGACCCCATCCAGGGTCAAAGGGATGTTTCCATCAGGGTTTCTCCACGGTTCTCCTTTTTGCTCCCCAGCCTTCAGCCCTTAGGATGCCCCAGAGCTCTTTGTCCCCTCGGGGTGTTTGACGTACCTGACGTGCATCTTGTGGCTCAGACCATAGCGGGGTATTTTCCTAAACTTCACAACCATAACGTGCATTTCACACCAAAAAAAATATGCCACTTTATTCAGGGTGAGAAAAGGGAGAAGAGGAGCCAGCCCTTTGGGCTGGGCTGGTGAGAACACCCGGTGTTTGGACAGGCAGCCCAGTGGGCAGAGCTGACGTGTTATCCAAGCAGAGAAGTCGTTTGGGCAGAACAATGGTGACATTTTAGTATAAGCCCCCATTTTCCAGCAAAACGCTGACATTCTGGGAGGGCAATGCCTTATCTTTCAAAAGCTGGATTGTTCAGGTGCAGTGACAGCAGGGCAAGGCGTGAAGCAGATTATTTACGTCGGACTTGCTTTGTTGGTGGAGACACAAGAGTTTGGTATCTGGCCTTTCCAAACCACTGTCCGTGTCAGGTGGGTGGGAAATGAGGAACGCGGGGCGAGAGGCTGGGACAGCTGGTTCACATGGAGGGGGAAGCTGGATTCCATGGGCTGGAGAAAGCTGGATTCTATGGGTTTAATGAAACTGCCCCAGGACTGATCCTCTTCAATCTTCTAATTGATGATGGGGATACCCTAACCAAGTGTATGGTTACTAAATGAGGAGGTGATCCTTGTGCTGGGGGAACTGCCTCTTACTCGGGACAGGCTGGAACTCCAAGAGCTCCCAGCGAGGCTGAGGGACCCCTAAAATGAGATTACTGAGAAACGAGAGTCAGGTACTGCAGGAATAATCCGTGGGAATTGGGAAGGATGGGAAACAACCAGACAGGCAGGGAGTCTTCAGCACACAGCCTGAAGATTATTGCAGCTGAGCACAGGTTGAGAAGGAATCGACAGCCTGACGGAGGGAAGAAGTTTGGCCTGGGAAAAAGAGACCTGGAAGGCAGATGAGAGTGACCTTCAAAGCACTGCTGCACAACAAGAGAGGGAAGGATCAGTTCTGCACTCATGGTGGAGAAGGGAGGGCTTGAATTTCAGTAAAGAGGTTCAGCCTGAGTTCTGCTGAAAGCTGCTGAGGGGAGCACAGCAAAGCAACCTTACAGATCCCCTGGCAAGGTTTGCTTGAGGAGCAGGAGAGAAGCTGATGCTGCCTTTGGGCAGAAGGGACAATGGAGTCCTTCCTTGCTCCTGGGGATGATGCTGGGGCAGCACAACCCCGGGCAGAGAGCAGTGGGAACCCCTTCCAGCACCCCCTCAGTCGCTTTGGTTTGGTGGCACTGAGGAGCTGCCCCCTGAAGGGCTCAGCAGAAACCTCAGCTCCCTCCTCCGGGGCAGAAACAGTTTCCTCTTGCAAGCAGGTACCTGTTAATTACCTTCCACCCGGCCTTTTGCTCAGTGTGATTAAGTTTCCCAATGAAAAGGGATCCGTGGAAGGAGTCGGAGCCGGGGC
This sequence comes from Grallaria varia, assembly GCA_013396735.1. Lineage (NCBI taxonomy): Eukaryota > Metazoa > Chordata > Aves > Passeriformes > Formicariidae > Grallaria > Grallaria varia. Next base: position 2,983 of record VWZG01011818.1, on the reverse strand, counting down.
AGCAGAGCCCAGCTAACGTTTCAGTTTTGCTTGTGTGTTAATCTCCATCCTCTTCTCCCCAATCCTCTTAACCTGGGGTTTGTTTTTTTTTTCAGCCACCTGTGTTTGTATCAAACATTACAAGAACAGATAAATCCAAGCAAAGATGAAAACTGCCCTCGATGCTGCCGAGCTCCGAACCTGCTCAAACATTCACGGACAGACAGAACGCCGAAAATTTGACCTAAGAGTGTCTGGTGCCCCACCCATTGTCCAGGTGGGCATTGACATCTGGGGCTCTGCTGGACGTGCCCGTCCTTCGAGGGGCTGCGGGCGGGTGTCGGGGCTGTCATCGCAGCACAACCAGCGCTCGAGGCAGAGATCTCCCCACTGCTCTCGTTTCATTTCCTGGCTCAGCATCGGGGGAAGAGATTATGTGATGTGATAGGTAAAATTATCCCATCAGAGGTGAATGTCCCAATAAAAGGCTTTGCAGCCCCGGGTGTGTGATATCCCTGAGAAGGGGACATTCATTCGGGGCCCTTTATTGAAGGGAATGCTCAGTCCCTGCAGAAACCCAACGGGACAAAAGGTGATTCGAGCTGGANTCGAGGTGCCGCAGGCGCTGGGCAGCCCCGTGCTGGGCGTGTGCGGTGCCGGCCGGCGAGTCCCGCTGCAGCAGCACGTTGGCCGGGCCGGGGGCAGGACCAGGAGAGGCCGGGCAGGGCAGCGGGTCAGCCTCGGGCAGCACGAAGGTGTAGCTGCAGTGGCCGTGCTGCACGCGGTGGTAGCGCCGGCGCCCGGCCCCGTCCAGCGCCCGGCGCTGGGCTTTGGTGGCACACAGAGCTGTCGTGGCACAGGTCAGGGCCACGAGGCCAAAGCTCAGCACCCACATGGCATGGAGGTCCCCACGCTGCCGGGGTGCCACGGCAGGGAAAGAGCCAGCAGTTTGCTCTGTGCCGGGATGGTCAGTGGGCACTCACTGCCGCGTCCAACCGCGGCGATTTCGGCATTTCCTCCCTCTGAGCCAGCGCTGGCCGGCCCAGCCTTTTATCGCCAGCCCTCACAGGGGGAGAGGGGAGGAAAAAAAGAAAAACAAAGGAAAAAATCTGTTTAAAAACAATACTTCTATCTTTTTTCTCTCCTCTGAGTCCACTCTGGGGAGATCAAGTTTCACACGTGATCTATAAATGTCTCGTTCACACACACACAGACACACACACACACACACAGAGGTCATGGATGCAAAACTGTTGCATTTCCCTGACAGGAGGGAGAGGGAAAAAAATTAAGGAAAAACCAAGGAAACACCCCAGCGTTGGATGTTTGGCTCAAAACTGAGAGCGGCGTTTTCCCAGCTGGTTAAAATTTGGGGTGATGAGCATTTCTTGGCCTGGCTGCCTGAAAAAGGAGAAGACAATCTGGAGATCTTAATTGGCGGTTTGGGGGGAAACTCGAGCAGGTTCCATAAATCTGCAGAAAGGAAAATGGGCATTTTTCTGGGTGGCTGTCTCCGAGACCTCTGCCTGGTTCGCCCACTGTTTGATCAGCTGCTTTCTTTTTTTCAGGGGGTTTTGAAGGGAGTTTTTGAAAAATAGGGGAAAAAACCCCACGCCCCAGATTTCTGAGATTTACTTTGGGTGATGCAAAGTAATGATGATGAGGAAGGTGATCCCTTTGCCCCGGGGCTGGTGGGACACGATGCCAGAGCCTCTCCCAGCCGCTGGCTGAGCTTTTTCCAGGAGATCTGAGCATGGGAGGTTTCAGCAAGTGGAGGGAAAAATGAGGATGTGTCCCTCTATCAGCTTGGGGGATTTTAGGGAAGGAGGAGGGCAAAGGGGAGCAGCAGCTCAGTGTTTGTTCTTCAAACCACACAGCAAGGGGTGGGATTTGTTCCTGCTTCTTGGGGAGGCCGGGGGAGCTGGAGGTGAGCACGTCACACATCGGGAAAGTGTGTTTTCCATTAAAAGAAGAAAAAGCTCCAAAACACACAGTGGGTTAAACATTACAGTAAAAAGCATTTAAGCTGCTCTTCCACTGCAAAGGAACCAACAGTTTATGTGTGTGATTGCAGGCAGGTGGTTCCTGTTCCCATTAAAAATGAGTAATTCAAGCTCCCCAAGGATTTCTTCAGAGACAATCTGGACAGACCTGGAAGTCCAATGTGCCTTTTAAACCGTAAGCGTTTCCCCTCTGCATCCCACAATTCTCCTTTCCAAGCATTTTTAAGGAGCTCTTGGCCAGCAGATCAGGATCATCTCACCGTGTTCGGGGAGGGGAAAACCTGTTACCATAAATTAAGAGATCCACCACTCCCTGCAGGCTCCAGGGAAATCCAAACCGGAGCTCCTCGCGGGTGGTGAGAGTGGGATAGACAGTCCTGCCCATTTTTATCCCAGTTTCCTGGTCTCTTCATCCTCGGGGCTCTGCTCCTGGTGGGATGACATCTCCCACCACCTCCAGCCTCCCTGGGGTCCGGCAGCATTGCTCCTGCCTCCAAATTCCCGAGGGATGGGTGGGCAGGGAAGACACTGTTGGACTTCCCTGGTGCCCCACTTCCAGCCCCCATCCCTACCAGGAAAAGGAGCTCAAAATGAGGATTTTCTGACCCCCCACAAACGGATTCCTTTGGTGGCTGGATGGGGTCAGACCATCCCCGCATTGTGGGGTGACCAGGACAGGCTGGCAGAGGGTTGTCCCCCAGCAGGAGGGGTGTGGGGACAAGGTCATTCCTCAGGTGATCTGTGTTGTCACCACCTGCTCTGGAACCACCTGAGCCCCTCTGCAGGTGCCATTCTCTCCCCTGGAGCTGTTTTGGGATCCCATCCCCACGGCTCCAGCCTCATGTTCCCTGGAGCTGTTTTGAGATCCCATCCCCATGGCTCCAGCCCCATCTCCCCTGAGTCATTTTGGGATCCCATCCCCATGGCTCCAGCCCCATCTCCCCTGGAAGCATTTTGGGATTGGGATCCCAACCCCACGGCTCCAGCCTCATGTCCCCAGG
>VWZG01011810.1:5456-107321 GCA_013396735.1 Grallaria varia | reverse complement strand
TGAGGGTTTGGCTGGGAGCCAACGCAAACTTACACAGCTTATTTTCCTATTAAGCATCCTTCAAAGAGCAACAACAAATAAGTTAAACAAACAAGAATTTGACACAATTTCTATTTCAAATATTTCATTTTTTATTAAGTACTTAAACAGAAGAGGTCTTGCACATTTCAAGCCTAAAACTAAGTAATCAAGTATCTGTCAGTATCTCTTTAATAACCAATTTTAAAATTATACAGAATAACGATTTCAATTAGAAATAGCCTTTTAGATGTAGACAAAGGATACCATTATGTTCAAACTAAATAGGTAATTTAACGTACTTGAGTGTTTGCATGTAATCATGTCATTAAGCCAAGTTACTGTAGTGCCTAATTCTTACTTTACTAAATCTCTTAGCTCATTTGCACCAGTAGTTCCAGTGCATCCCTAAATTCAGGTGCAGAAAACTGCTGTCAGTGGTTATACCATGGGCAAGAATCCTGCTGTCTCTTCCCATGCAGTCGGTCCTGGTACCTACACTCAAGAATACCACGAGTCCAGTGTCTATTCCTTGTTGTCCACAAAAAGTCAGAACTCTTAAAGATGGTGTATCAAATTTGTTAATATATTCTTCACAAAGCTTCCATACTGTTAAAAAGCTTTCTGCTTCATTTCTAAATAGATTTTTCAGTCCGTCCCTGGGCATTTTTTATTCTTTTATACTGACATACTTTGTTTGGCTTCTAATAGTATTTTCAATGTGTGAGATCAAGCTTAATGAAAGACTAATATAAACATTGATAATATTGAGGTTGCCTAAAGACCTACCTCCAATACAAAAGCACACAAAAGAAGCTGTAGTGTCACACTTTCTTTGTCAGCATGCCTTTGGAACCTGTAGGGGAAAAAAAAATCCCTGCTTGCTGGCTGCAGGGGTATATGTTCCTTTCTATTCCCAACTTTGAAAAAACACCCCTTCACTTCTGTCATCCATTTTCCTGAATCAAAGACGACTATACTGGCCAAAACAGTCACAAAATATCTGAAGAGCTGGACCTATATTTTTTAGAAAAGAAGCAATTTCTATCACGACAGACTGAGCACAACCTCTCTAGAGAAGGGAGAGAGAGGGAATAAAAATACAGAGAGATGTTACTACATTAGTGTTCTTAGAAAACAATAACCATGAGGTCAATTAAAAAACTTGGACAAAGGCTTGCAAAGAAAAGCAGAAACTGTACACTTGAAAGTTCAATAGAAACACTTTTACAGTTGCAGTTTTAGTTATGTCCTTTTCTGCAAATTCATTTTATAAAAATAATTAATTATATAGATACACATTGTGTTTTTTATAATTTCTCCATCTGCTTTAGCATATACAGTAAATATCTCATAACACAAGAGTCACAGTTTATAAGCATTGTTAATTCTGACAAACTATCCCTGGGAAAAATTTAAAGGGGTTTATTATCATCATCATCAGTCTGAAGTTAGGGGGATTAACATTTATCTGAAGAATCATATAGTCTACTAACAGAAGGCTAAAGTTATAGCATCAATGTAAAAGTCCCAAATTTTCAGATGTCATTTTTTGAAGTTAGTTTATCTTGACTCCCTGATCACCCCTTGAGTGCTTTAATACTCTGATGTTTATGTTTCATTATTTGAAACACCACTATTATCTATTTGAATCAGTATCAGGGTCTAAACCCAGAATGAACAAAAAATATAACCTAGACATCATCAGCACAAAGCAATTTAGTTTGCCTGCTAGCCTTTGTAAGCAGAGGATACAAAGTACTCAATTCAGACATTTTATCTGAGCTCTGACATAAATTTTTGTTGTATAAAAGATAAATTTGGTTCTGCTTCCCCTTGATGAATAGTGCAAATTAAACCATGCTGAGCACCTGCTCATCATTGGAACATTTCTCTCTTATGGGCATTACATTTGAAAAAACAACCACACCCAAGAACAACAAAAAGCCTGAACTTTGCTCAGCAGGAGTGTCAGGGTCAACTGCCATGATAAACTGCTTTCTATCTCCTGTGAAACCAAAGTGGCTCACTGTGCCCTCAGGAGAGAAATCAGAGGACAGCAACACACCAAAATTGAGTATCTGGATTTATCTGATATTGCAATGGATTGGTATCCAGTTTGCTTTGGATATTAGCTTCGTATTTCACAAAGATGAAAAATGTTTTATATTGCATGAAACAGTGTGAGTGCTTTAATCCCAGCAGGGCTGGCTCAGCCCTTCATCTTTCTGAGACAGATAAATTGATTTTCCTACATTTTCTGTGAGCTTTTCCAAACAACATCTTAAGAACTGCATTTCTACCTGTTGTTATGGCCAGTGAAGACAACATGACTTTTTCACCTTGACATTCCAGAGGACGTTTGAGTCTCTTTTCCCTACAGTTTTTCAGTGGCCAAGTGTACCAAACAGCTGAGGGACTCTGCCCCATCAATGTACTTTCATAGTGTTGATGCATATATGGACTGCACACTTTTCAGACCTATCTAGATCCAACCACAGAAAGCACCATTACCCTTCCAGCTCTGAATTCCTGGGAACAGCCCATTTTCACCATGGACAGGCTTCAGCGTGTCTGTGCTCTGAAATCTGCTCTGACACATCTGCCTGCACTTTTATTCAGGAGGCATATGTGACATCCAGAGGCGGACAGTCAAACTGGGTAACTCCAGCAGACACACACCAGTGCCGTAAGTTTACACATATTTGGATAGTTTTGTTCGTTGTGAGCTTTTTTTCTGTAACCTATTCTTGCTGCCTTACACCCTCATGTTACAGAACAAGGCACTTAAGGGCAAGCTTTCCCAAACAAAAGGTTTACATTTCTTTCCTTCTGCCTATCTGTCCCTGCTAACACTAGAGGCTGCTGTATTTTTTCTTGAGTTTTACATAGTCCAGCTGAGCTAAACAAGTCAATAAACAATACACAAAATTCTTCTATTTGAGCTTTTAGCAAGAGTTTTTTGTTGATTTTGTCTTGGTGTTCCAGTCATTTCAATAAGACTTTGCTACGGAAAAGCAAATGCCATGTCTAATTTTTCTGTGTCAGATACTCTAATTAAAAATAACAGCATATTAAATACAGAACTTCACTGTACAGAATTTATATCTGAAATTAAGGGCAATTGTATATGCCATGGAGGGTTATTCAGAGAAAAAAACCTGGCAGTTCCTTGACCTTTCCATTTGGTAGCAGGGGCTGAGGGCTCTGGGGATGATTTGCAGGATCAACAAAGCAGAACACCTAGTTAAGTAGATGTTAGCCTAAAGGTCTTTCTTTTCCTTTTTGTGACATTTGTGAACAGAATGACAAGCAGAATTTGATGCTGCTGTGAGCTGCAGGTTGGGTCTAAAATCAAAACAAAGAAATAGCATAGCGAAAGCTCTGTTAAAGCAAGGTGACAGGAATTAATAGTGTGCTGTGACCAAACATGAAAATGAAAATAATCTAGATATAAACCCCATTTCTGACTTTGAAAAAAAAAGAGCTCCTCTGTCACTAGAGGAGTGAAGGGTCAGACTGGTTACATGCTGTTCTACAACTTCACTTTTTCTCATGTAAAGGCAGCAGGACATGAAATGCTGCATTAAGCATGTTTTAGAACTAAAATTGTCAATATCTGTCTTAACCCAAAAATTACACAGTTATGAAAGTAGAAGGGCAGTAGATGAGTAAGGCATACACTTACATAGCTCTCTGTGGAGTGATATCATTCAGGTTTGCTTTAATATTAATAGGCTCTGTCTCCTGAATTCTCTCAATAGCAGTGAATTGAGTTGTTACACAACTTTTGGGCCAACATAGTTTTTAAAAGAAGCAAGTACAATCTACAGACAACTAAAATATATTATCAGTTTACTGAAGAAGCTACTACAATATCTTCCAGTAAGAAAACAGATATCCCCGAGGCAGTTTTACTGGATTGATTCACACCGTAAATTTATTTCCAACATGCCATGCTTGTTCAATACACAAAGCAGTAAGTACCTGCATAATATGTACTAGATAGTACTTCTTGCTTCTGTCCTGGTATGGTCTATTCTCACTTATAAAATACAGTGATTTTCCATGGTAGGATATTCCAGCACTTTCTGAAATAATATTTTTAATTCACAAATCCTGTTCCAGCACTATCACCAGGGCTACCAGGATTGAAAGGTCAGAGTTCTGTAATGCTCGATTTCAAAGCAGGAGGCAACGTTTGGCTCCATTTTTGGAACCGATGAAGTAGAAATGAGTTCACATTCTCTTATGTGTTGCTAAGCAAATCATGGTAGCAATTTACCACAGTCAACAATGTGTGGCAAAATCATAAGCCAAATCCATGTATCTTCAAAACATCAGCAGTGGAACCTAAAGACCATCCTCTGTCCTGCTGTATATCAGATGCAGGCAGCAACACAAATTCTACCTGTATTAGAAGCTGGCATGATGAGATACCTTAAGCCTTTAAGTCACCCTGCTGCATTAGCAGGGAGACTCTGTCTTCTATAGGGAGCCTAGAGTAAATCAATAAATAGTTCACTCAATGGAAACGTAGGCAGAAGACAGTTTAGATGGGCATTTAGGGGTATTATTAATCTACTGGGACAAAACTCCAATTTAATCACCATCATTATTCTTTAATGTTTTCCTAGAAGTTATTTAGCAAGATGTAATCAGGAATAGGATCTAATTCTGAGGATTCAGCTGGCTTTTCTTGAGCCACTAACACTATTTCTTCATGAATCATTGACCTATCCATGATAGTAAACTTACATTTTATGCCAGAATCCCTCCTCTTGGGAAAGGAGTAAACTGAGCTATTTTTCAATGCTTTTGAAAAGTGTTTCCTCCTATTTAAGCTCAGTACAGAAATATCAGACTTAATTGCAGGATTAATTTTTCAACTTTTTTCTTCCTTTTTTTTTTTTTTTTTTTTTTTAATATTCAACCGAATTTTCTATATATCAATGCCTATTAAATTTTTACTTGAAACAGCATTAATAGGTTTGGACGAGAAAGCAAATCTGACTGTCAGCAGTTTTCACATTAATACTTGTACTAGAAAAGAAGGGATGCAAAAATATAATTTACCCAATTCAGTGATATCAAATTGAATATTGGCCTGTCAATCACAGGTAGGCAATTGAAGTAATGCATCTATCCAGCAAAATTAATAACTTTTATGCTCACATACTTTTCAGAACTATCACAGAGATGTGGCTCAAGGTCATAGGAGGTGTATTGCTCATGAACGTTTCTTAAAGCTACAGCTGACTATGCATGCTATTTAAAAGTGGTATGTTTCTACCTGCAAAACGTATTTCTGAATGCAGCTGGATTTTTTAGAGTACAAACTGGGTGCTAAAGAGCCCTGCACGGGAATGTTTCTGTCTTCCCACCAGTGACTCAGCTGTGATCACTCCCCTCCAGGGGGGCATCAGCACCTTCCCACCCAGCCTGAGGGGTCATCTCTGCTAATGGGCCATCAGGGACTGGCACAATAGGCAGCTGCAATGACCTCAACCAGCAAAGATTCCAGAAACTCACACAGTTAAATCACCCATCCTGAAACTCCCTGCCCTGGGGGAGGCACTGGGCAATCCCACCTGAACCTAAGCATATATAATCTTTGGGCTTTGGGACTTCAGGTATCACTCGTTGGATCCAGAAGAGGACCAGAACCTCAAAAGGACTGCAGCTGCCACCTTGACAAGACTGCAACCATCATCTTCACCAAGAGTTCTCCTTTCCTTTTACTTTGTACTAGGGGGGCCATGTGCGCTCAGCACAGGGGCTACTGAAGAGCATTCTGTTCATGCCCCAGGGTGCCGGGTTATACATCTGGTTTTGTGGGTTCAAACCAATTTTTCTCTGTATCATTGTATTTATTGTAATCTTTTTAGTAAATTGTAAATCTGACCTGTAATCTCTCTTGAGTCAGGTTCATTTCTCCAGCCAGTTTACCTTTAAACCAGCACATGGTGTCAGGCTGATACTATTTAAGAAAGACTAAATGGATACATTGCCATGAATTGAGTATATAACTTGTACTAGATACAACTGATGAGTCTAATTTAGAAAATGTGGATTTTCTAGCTCAGTGCTAGCCTGAAGAACTTTAAGATGAAATGATGTCCTTCAGTAATTGAGCAAAACTCCACTGAAATAAACTGATAAATAAGCTTACATAAGCACTAAAAAATCAGCCAAAACAAGAATAATTGGAGAGTGACATGGAAAGACTAAGTTCTAATACAAAAGCCAAGATAAACTAGCTCAGCAAACAAATACCAGAGAGAGAGGAAAGCTTCCTGGGCACATCCAGAGAAACTGGGCCCTTCCAGTTTTCAACGAATCATCTGCTGATATTTTGGTACTTTTAAGCTATTTTATAACATCATATAATATTCTTGTACATGTATAAATAAGCATATGACTCTGTATGTCAGGAGTGGTTTTGACTCAAAGATACGTACAAATACATGCACAAAGATGGACTCACATGACAGGAGGGGAATACTCCATACATACAGGACTAAATTTATGCCCTGAAACAGAATGACTGTTCTACATTTGAAAGAAAGTAATCACAATACATAAAAGACAGCACAGCTTGTGGATGAACCATATCAATCTGACATTTTTACAATTTTTAATCTATGCAGATCTTTCCTGAGTTCATGGAAGTACTGGATAAAATACTACTCAGATCCTTAATCACTAAGAAAATTGAGATTAGACAACACCTTCCAGAGTACATTAAGCAGCATCTGCTTGATTAAATCCTTATAACTTCACTTAAGAAACATTTCCATGTCTATTCAACTCAGTACAGTTTAAATTCTTTAAAAGACAGGGAGCAATTCAAGCATTACTGTGGTAGTTGTTTCAAACATTTTCAGTAGTAAAAATTGTGAAATTAAATTCTGAGAACAGAAGATTCATTTCATGGCGAGGCTTAAATAGGCAAACTTGACAAATAGGCAAAATTACTGGGACAGCCACTTTTCAAGACAATGTAAAGGAAACCGCATTTTTAAATTATAACATAGCTATAAAACCAACTTTCTTAAGACCAATACAGCACTTAAACAACAACTGAACAAAATCAACTCAACTCACACTTTAGTGCCGAAAACTAGTGACAAGTTGATTGATCTACATAATCTTTCCTTCTCCAATAACATCTGCAGCTAAATATGGATGAACAGTTTTTGAAAGGGTGTGTGGGAGAGAAATCTCCAGAAGAAGTAATTTAGAATATTTCAGGATAACAGAAATTTGATGAGTTTGGCACATTCGAGACTCCGTATGAGGTTGACCAGATACTGAGGGTGAAGTATTACTAAACACTCGAGTAACATACAGTGAATTGCTGTAGTGATTTCTCAGGAAGAGGCCAGTCAAATTTAGAGTATTTTTTCCTACTGCACTATAAAATCAATGTTTTCACATTTTTATGGCAAAACATTGTCTAAGCAAGGCCAAGATATTAGAAATACATAAAAATTTAGGCTGAACAAATTTGAAATTCCCTCCTAAGCAAGGCCTCTGAATTTTTTTGTAGGATAAAACTGTCTTTGTTTGAAAATATCCCAGGCTCTCAGTATGAAATAGTTGCAAAGGAAGTGAGAATGAATTCTTTTTGCTGTCAAGAAAAAAACAGTATCATGTGCTTCTACTTCTTTTTGAACAACATGCTGAAGTCACATTACAGCTGAACAGCTTATACAGACACCTTTGTTCCGATAACAGGACTGACAACTTAAAAATTTTTGTGTGAGGTTTTTTCCTGAAATAATTCTAATAAGAATTTCAATTAAGTATTTTTAATTGTTATATTTTAATCCTCTTTAAATATCCTCACATAATTGGAGTTATCTGTCTAAATATTGTATTTATTTTGATCAAATTACAACTAGAGGATAATCAGTCTCAGGATAGTACTATAATTTTTATAAAGTCACAGACTAGCAACTCTCAGTCAAAAAAAGCCATATAAAGTTGCTATTTTCCAGCTACACCTCTTCTTGATTAAAATTAGTAAGCACACAACAACAGCAGTCTAGTTTAAGTCTCTGAAGAGTAAAATATATTTCTGGAAAATTGCTTTCTGCTCCCCTTGAACTTAATAAATGAACATCAGCATCCAATAATATGATCATAAAGAAAATGCAAACACTCCAAGACATAACCCTTGAAATTGGTGTTTTGTATGGTGTAGCATCATATGATCAATTTGGCATTTGTCTTTTTGCTTTAAATTCTTATTACTTCAATGGAAATATAGTTATAACTATGAGAGCCATGTCCTTGCCAACTAATCTAGTAATCTGATCCTCACAGTCTCTGGTGAGGTCTCAGCCCAGGATAGGAGAGTTCCAGATGCAACATAACTTCATCAAGCAACTTTTTAAATTAATAAGCCAGTGTATTTTATGTCACATATGTATTCTTATGCTATTAAGTACTGTGTGGTGTGTTCAGCAGCAAAGAATATAGTAACAGTGGATTTGGATTACTTGAGCTCCTCAAACGTGATCCCTCTTTTTTGATCCTGAGTGACAAACATCAGTAATAGATAAGCGTTATTTGTAATGACGAAATCAACAATTCATCTTCTCTTTCTTTAGGAAACACAGAAATTTGGTTACTAATTGCACTTTTATTATTTCATCTTAGCATAAAAATCACTAGTGCCTATTTTGAAGTATTGATTTACATTCTTTTTCTTAACCACATATAACTACATACCATTGTTACTTCCTTTTGAGTGGGTTTCCCACTAGTCAATTTTAACATATTGGTATTAAAAGCAAAATTTTCCACTTGTCTGAATAACATGAATAAATCATATCAGCATTTTCCTTTTCCAGTTTGGCAAAAATTTATACTAGCTTCAGGGAAAGCTTTTCATTAATTATAAAATTTCATTTATGCCTAAATTTCCCTGGAGCTTGGCTCTGAGCCACCACACCCTGAGATCTGAAATGCTGGAAAATACTGATTTGGATCACACTAAGATGCCCAAATCTCCCTCTATAAGTTCAAAGATCTTAAGATTTTAATTAGGTTTCAGGCTGCCCCTGCTGCCTGGCAATGCTGCAACAGATGTCCTTGAGAGTTGTGTGTACAAAGGAGAGAATACCACTCTTTTAAACTTTATGATTCAAGCTAATCTCTTATACTTCATGTTTCGTTGCTTTTTTTGAAATAAGATGCAGCAAAGGAACTACTAGGATTTTATTCTTAACCCTTCATTTTAACCATAGTGATTACACTTTGAGCTCAGTTGGAGTGTGGTGATAACGTCTGGCTAGTGGAGTCAATCCCTGTACAGACCATTCACGTAAGAGTTGGACTGGGTGATCCATGTGGGTCACTTCCAACTCAGAATATTCTGTGATTCTGTGATGAGGCCTATCAAGCAATATTACTTGCATGAAAATAAGACAAAATGGGTCAGAGAATTCTAGCACCTCCCTTATCCCAAAGACTATACAGTCTGGCCTTTGAAATGTTTATACAAGTTTACCTTTTACACTACCACATTATGTAGCATCACTATCCAGGAGCACTAATTACCAGTAGCAACCTTCCTATGAAAGAAAACAGTATGACAGACTGTAAATTCCTCTTTCTTTCCTCTGTGAATCATATTTTGCTACAAATGACAACTGAAGAAGACTAAGCTTCAGGGATAAAAAGTTATTATACAGATTTGAGACTAGATGAATAAGACAGGAAAAAAAGAAAGAATTCAGACCCATTTTGGAATTTTGAACTTAATGAAGAAGGATGACAGATATTAGATTTTATTAGTTTCCTGTGAAGCACGAGAAATGACATCAAAACGACCAATTACTAATGAACACTGCTATGATTTTCAACACTGGAGCTAACTGATAAGACAACAGATCTATAATACTGGGAAAAATCCAAGCAGTCAAGTTTTTTAAACAATGTGGTTAAATACCAGATAAAAAGAGAGTCCTAGTAAGTATAGATTTAATTTTTAATCTTCTCATTTGTTGAGGATACATTTTACCTAAACGTTCTTATTTGAACACCTCCTTCTTGTAGTTCATGAATGTGACTCTTTAAACCCCAAGTCTGAATGTAAAGAATGAATGAGGAATCAAAAAATACAGTGGTCCCTAGGAGAGTAAGGCCCAGATATAGCAGGTCCATTACATTCCCATAACTGACGCTCTGATTCTCATTCAACAGCAACTGAGAAAACATGTCCTAAGCTCTTGTGTCTGCAAGGTCAGGAAAACAAAGCTTATAAAAATAAAGTTATTCTAACATTAACTGCAGTTGCTACTGTATCATTACAAATATATCTCACTGACAATCATGATGCAGTATGATTTGTTTTCTGAATGATCTCATATACTGTCCCATGAGAGTAATTTCCAACTGACTGAATTGCATTTCTACCCTTTCCTTATCACATTCAGTAAAAAAAAATCATCAAAGAATGTTAAGGAAATTACTTTTTAAAATAGAACTTTATTTTACTTCAAAAGAAAACGTAATCAATCAATAAACAATATTGAATTCAAAGCCCTTCAGCAGAACATATCTGCAGCTGCTACTGCACTCTTTCCCCCTTCCCCAGGCAGTGCCCATCTGACACTTGTGGAAATTTTCTGAATTGTAGAACTAATGCAGCACCCAAGGAAGGCACAGGATTTTACCCAATTTTCTTCTCAAAGAGATAGGATTTTATACTCAGGGAAAAAAAAGTTAGTTTTATCTGCAGAGTATGGAGACTGAAGAACTACAAAGTCCTCCTTTATAGAACAGAATCAGTATACATTCTCAAAGCCTTAAAATTTAATTTCTGCTTCACTAAGGCACATTTTTTGTTTTTTGTTCCCACCATAATTGAATGCGATTCAATTGAATTCAACGTGCAGGGCATGAAATTCCCAATACATCCGGTGAGACTTTATTAGTGCAGTTAAGCACCGAGAGATTGCAGAAAATTCTGGTTTAGGTTGATTTACTTGACACTAAAGCTATAACCACAATTTATATATGAACAGAGCAGAAGTATTGTTTACAAGGTAGTGATTTAAAACTGCACTTCTTAGGAAAAAAACCCACATATTACTGAGAGCTACACCAAAAGTTAATTTTCCATTCCTGGTTTACTTTGTATTGCCTGTACTACTACACATCTTCTATATAATCCATGTTTTTCAAAGTTCTGTCACAGTCTAAACACCAAAAGAATGTACTGCCTTATATAAAACATTGCATCAACTTTATAAATACATGGGATTTTTGGAAATCTATAAAGCTATTAACATACCTTAATGTACGTATTCGCAGAAATATTATAAAATGTTTTGCCCAAGCCAGTCAGTCCTTATCTAATAAAATGTAATCTAAATGGTTTAAATAAGAGCAATTTATACACATTTCTAAGTCTAATGTGAAACAGCTATAGTGTCCATGTGAAAAAGCCGGATAATAATTCTTTACCACTCAGTAGAGAATAGGTGACTTTTATAGGTATACCAGTATAGGTGTACTAACTTAAGAAAATGCACGAGACACTTCAATGTAGAAAAGACATTCATTTAAGAAATTAATCCATATGTACATGTGTATTGAGAGTTGCAGCAAAACAACCAGTTTTGAATGCCAAATGGCAGCTGTGCAGACTCATGATTTTTCTGACATACACAAAGGTTAACAGAGCATCCTACTTCAGCTTTATTTTTAAAGCAGTTTTGGCATAATTTTCTACAAATTCTATGACGTGCTAGTGGTGAGCTTCTCATCTGCAATAGGCCACCTCCAAAAGTTAAAATTTTCAAAGCATTTTTATATGTATTATTATTTATTCTACATTTTTTACCAAGCTTCTTAGGTTCAGCAGTGCTTTTGATTTCAAACTTCTTTGTTTCTTTGTCAATAACAGAAACTTCTCAAAATAAGAGGATACCTATTTACATGTCAATCCTTTATTAGACTACATTAACACAATCCACATGATGTTACAGCTGGAAGTCTGACAAATATTTTCTGGTATTTGCAGGAAGTACTTAGAGACCTCTAAAAAAGAGAGGATTTTTAGACACATAATCCCTATTCACTCTATCTGGCACTTTTTCCCCTCCACAGCACAGACTATTCTTGTTGTTAACTTTTTCCCCCCCAAGCCTTGAATAGCCTGAAAATTGCCTTTCTGTACAATGTCCTCTCCTCACACACTACAACACAGCTGCTGCATTCAGCTATTCATATCTCCAAATGGCACAGCTGAATGGCAGTAGGGCATGTGCTGAAAGAACAGAACTAAACAGGGATTGATATTTACAGTCAAAGAAGAGCCTAGGATTGCAAAATTCACAATTTGGCAATATAAACTGAGGGTGAACGCAATATTTGAAAGAACAAGTGTAGCTATTCAATTTCTTTATGTCTCTATATATCAGTATGCAGATAGCACTTTCAAAAAATACATACAAAATCCTATCAAGTACTTAAATATA
The DNA here is from genome assembly GCA_013396735.1 of Grallaria varia. NCBI lineage: Eukaryota > Metazoa > Chordata > Aves > Passeriformes > Formicariidae > Grallaria > Grallaria varia. The sequence goes on along the minus strand of VWZG01011810.1, from coordinate 94,806 downwards.
TAGCATATGCAATCTTATAAACTAGATTTTTAAAAGCAATGTGCACACAGTGACTGGAGGCAGGACCTAGATAACATATTTCCTCAAAATTGTGTCATTTAAATTCAGTAAAATTTCAGAAAAACTGATACTAGTGTTTACTTTTAGGGAACTGGCAAACAGGGTATAGAAGGTTCACAGAAACTTGGGTATAGCTTTTGGTTCCTTTTCCACACAGTAGCTAAAGCACAGGACTAAACAATGTTTTAAAATCAAATTTCTCTCAAGGCAAGTTAAATTGACTGAGTCAAGAACAGAATGCTGAAGCTTCTGATTTCCAGGGCATACTAGAACAATATATACTTTTATCACAATTACTGCAATTACCACTGTCCCTTCTCCTAAAATAAGTGTAGAATAAACAGTGCCTACAATCTTTTCCTACAGCCCGTGGAACATCTTGAAAGATTACATCATTAAAAAAATGGAAATATTTCAGATAATTTGATTGAATTAGGGGGAAAAAACCCACAAAAACAACAACCAAAATCAGATCACTTGTATAGACTTTTCCAGTACTTATCTATGTGACTGTGTTTGGACTGGGTAATAATAAAAGAATGGCAGACACAATCACCTGAATGGAAGCACCGTCAACTACTTGCATCAAACTTTTCCTACCTATTATGTTTTTTTAGCTACACATAACTGCAGTTCTTAAATACATGGGTGTGTAAAGCCTCTGTTTCTTGGGGAGGGGGTCATTTTGGTGAGTGCAAGGGCTGGTGTGGAGGAAACAGGCCATTGTCACTCCTCATGCAATTTTGAAAACTGGAAGCCCAAATTTTTATTGTATTTTTTTTACTANTGTGTGGGTCCTGCCATGGGGATGTGGTGCAGCCACAGCCTCTAAGTTCAACAGCAAATTTTGGGCAAGAGACATAATGTTCAGAGGACATCAAGGAGAAGAATCATGACTTTTTTTTTTTTTTTTAATTCCAGGAACATTTCAATGATAGTTAAATTTCAGGTGAATTGATTATATGTAGGAAGATTGAAAATCAGGTGAGCTAGACTAGAACACACATCACTGAAGGTCTTGGTACACTGGAAATTTGTTTTATTTGCATGATGTGTTCTACTTGCCATCTAAACAAGTATCTAAATTTTAATTGTTCTTCTACCTCTAAGACTAATTACCATTTTTCAACATGTTNTCCAGGGCATACTAGAACAATATATACTTTTATCACAATTACTGCAATTACCACTGTCCCTTCTCCTAAAATAAGTGTAGAATAAACAGTGCCTACAATCTTTTCCTACAGCCCGTGGAACATCTTGAAAGATTACATCATTAAAAAAATGGAAATATTTCAGATAATTTGATTGAATTAGGGGGAAAAAACCCACAAAAACAACAACCAAAATCAGATCACTAGTATAGACTTTTCCAGTACTTATCTATGTGACTGTGTTTGGACTGGGTAATAATAAAAGAATGGCAGACACAATCACCTGAATGGAAGCACCGTCAACTACTTGCATCAAACTTTTCCTACCTATTATGTTTTTTTAGCTACACATAACTGCAGTTCTTAAATACATGGGTGTGTAAAGCCTCTGTTTCTTGGGGAGGGGGTCATTTTGGTGAGTGCAAGGGCTGGTGTGGAGGAAACAGGCCATTGTCACTCCTCATGCAATTTTGAAAACTGGAAGCCCAAATTTTTATTGTATTTTTTTTACTATGCCTCATTTCCTGTTTGCTCCATATAATATTAAGTTTCTTTCCCTTGGTTATATCTTTGTTATTATGCTTCTTCTGGTAGATTTAATCCTTTTATTCCCATGTCAAATTTGAAACATTTGTAAAATGTACTGGAAGGCTCTGGAGTTCCATTCAGAGTATCTAGACATTAATTCACTATTTTCCTAGGGAACACTGTGGCTTCTTTCTTCTCCAGAGTAAAATATCCCCCATTTTTTAAAAAAATGTTAATACCTAAAAAAATTAGTAATACAAATCAGATGGATTTTTTTTTTTTTTTAATTCCAGGAACATTTCAATGATAGTTAAATTTCAGGTGAATTGATTATAAGAAGATTGAAGAAAGATTGAAAATCAGGTGAGCTAGACTAGAACACACATCACTGAAGGTCTTGGTACACTGGAAATTTGTTTTATTTGCATGATGTGTTCTACTTGCCATCTAAACAAGTATCTAAATTTTAATTGTTCTTCTACCTCTAAGACTAATTACCATTTTTCAACATGTTACTCCTCTTTGGTTTTTTTTTTTTTAAATTTTGAGAAGCTTTAATAACAGATGCCCCAAATAATATTTATACAGGACTCCAGAAACTGTTCACTCAAGTGACTCGCAAAACTACTATCCATCTTCTCTGCTGTTTTGTAGTCAAAGTACTTCCCTAAAAACTCAGACAATAATCCCAACAGGTATGGCAGGAGATGCATGTCAGAAGCGCTCTTTAAATATTTATGATCTGGTAAATGTCATCATTCAGTTTACATTTTTACTTAAAAGTAAAATGTTATACTTTTATACTTTCTATAATAAAAGGTTTATACTTTATTTTTATATAGCTTTATACATTTTCCCTATGTTTATCTATTCTTTATGGACTTTTCAAGATACTAAAGAGAAGTCATAATATTCTTCATTCTTCATACAGCCTAGAGACCCAAAGCAGACTGAACCTTCATTTAGCACCAGATATTTGCAATGTATCTGAAAGTTAGATGACTGCAGCCAGCTCTGCAGCACCCAAGAAAAAACATTATTCTGTTTTTTTCTCAAGGGTTTCCTTGGGCTGAGTTCAAGAGGAACTAACAGCAGTGCTTGCAACAGGAAATGAAGTACAGTAACAGGTACTATGGTGGCAGAATAGCAAACCACACAGAAACCCATCACACAGACAGTCAATCTCCTGAAAGGGATATAAATAAATAAGAGATGATGTATAAATAGACAGATGTATAAATAAGGCAAACAGTAAAAAAATCTGAAAAAAAACCAGTCAAATGACCAAAAAAAACCTTACAAACACCCCAGAAGCTGCTAAAAAATTCCTACATTAGAAGCTCATAAAACCTTGATTGACTCAATATAGTTAGGAAGGGAACAAGTCAGAATTTAGAAAAACTCGCTGAAGGGAGAAGAACAGAAAATGACATAAAAAATAGTATAATTAAACAAAGTGTGAAGTGAGAGGGAATTTGATAGTTAAAAAAATTGTGGAGGTATCCAAAATCAGAGACAGATTTAGAGAAATTAATGGACAGCAGGTTAATAAAAATAAACCACAGGGAATAGACAGGCACTCAGTTTCTAATATCCCAAATCCAGTGACTACAGATGCAGGGGAAGGTGAGGCTCACAGGCTCTGTCCTAGTAGTGTTTGCAATTGCCATTGTCACAGACAAGACACTGAGACTGATAGACCATTGAGTATTTCTTATGTTCCTGTAGCTCCAAAGATGAGAGGACTCATGCTACTGTGCCACATGCAGACCACCTTTGACCACACCATGGTGACTCCTGGGGTCTGCCACTGGCCTGATGCACCTTCTCTATTCTCAGGTACCTTAGAATTTCACCTGACTTCCCCCCCTCCTTTTTTTTTTTCCTAAGAGGAATAGAGAAACACAGATGTAAAATGTGTGTGAATTGGTACATCGTGGGTATCCAAGACACCATATCTATGTTTTGAAGGGAAGGAACGTTGAGCATTCTTATTTTCCCATCCATTTTTGGCAGTGATTGAGATCTCTAGTCACTCTGCAGTCTGACTGACAGCTGGAAGCATAAAATTGTAGGTATGCAAATTGAGTGTTACTCTGAAAGGCCGCATGATAAGTCTAAAATGCTTGCAACATCAGTAGATCTGGTTTACTCAGCTCCCACAGTTTCAGACAGGAAGATATCAAGAAATTGAATGCTGCTGAAACACTCAATCTTTAAACTGAGAAACAAATACTTTTGTTGCAAAAAAAGAAAGATTCATTTCAAAGCAGATTTCAAAAATGTCCTCTAAATACAGTAAATATTACAGAAGTCTACTGACCTACCTAAGCAAACCAGTAACAGTCAGACAGCTTGAATTTATTTATGTATTTATGTGCAATAAGAGACAAGATTTTTTTATGGCTGGTCAATAGGATAAGACTGATACAGTCTAATAGAATTAACAGGCTCAATGACCTGAGGTGGGCAAAGAAAGCAAGGCAATTGTGAGCATAGATGAAGACAACCAAGAACACGGCTTAAATACCATGAGCAACTGAAAGAGACATTTCCTTTTGTCATGGTTTAGAAATAGTACTCTCCAATACAGTGCCCCCACCAAGACACTCCCAAACCAGACACCACTTGCTTGCCCTTCCTGCTTTGGCGGGATGGAGTTGAGAAGTGGAGTCCTAGCTGGAACTAGACACTTTGTGACTTAAAAAGTAATGTGTACATTTTTGAGATTGACTGTACATATACACTCTCAAAGACCAAAAACATCAGTGATCTCTGTTTAAATAGCAGCTTTAAGGACATCAAGTTTTCATACTTATAAAACTCAGAAGAAAAGCAAAAATACTGAACAAAACAAAGACAAGAAGCCTGGTTGATAAGAGTACAAGAATAAAATAATAAAAAAAAAATTTTCAAATGCAGAGTTCTTTGCAAAATGAAGCAATGGAAAGGGTAAGTATATGCTGATTTAGGCAAGTTGTTTGCAGAGAAAAAGATAAGGAAGAAAAGAAATATGATGCTGCTCAAATGTTTTATGTTTCTATTCCAAGATCAAATTTCAAAATAAGTTCAGTTTAATACCAATAAAAAATAAATAAAACATGTTTTATTTATTATTTGGAATTTTGGGATCAATCTGGGGTTAATATTAATGGCACACCAAGCTTAAGAAAACATTTAAGAATGAGGGTTTTTTAAATTTTATTAAGAATCTCAGTTCTGAGAATTTATTTCCTTTCTCCCCCTCTTGCTGTTTATTTTCCAAGAAGGTAATAACCATGTGAATATGCTACCCTATGTATCAGTAATCTATGTAACTAATTTTTCCCCCTGAAACAGCATCAAAAGCTACAGAGGTATATTACTGAACTAAGCACAAGAAGCAAGAAGTCAACAGTTACATTCAGTAAACACTATTTCTAAATGCACATGGTCATTTTTGATTTTCTATTTAGAGAAATTCACTGGTGTCTTGTCTGCCTACTACAACAGCATATGACTTTCAATATGAAGTCTGAAAGGAGATGACAATCAAATGTTCCTCTTACCTCATTTTGGAGATCTCGGATCATTTTGCTCTTCCTTTCCATTTCAGTCTTCAAAAAGTTAATCTACAAGTTTAAAGAAATGTTGAGTGTGAGTTGTTGAGATGAACTTAAACATCAGATGAAACCACTGAGTATTTTTTTTTCGCTTCTCACAGCTTTGTAAAAAAAAAAAGCAACAACCAAACCAAAAAATTTTGCTTATATACAAAATTGGTATAAGCCACAGTTAGGCATTTGCTAAATCTACACACACTTAGCATATTTACTAGAAAATTTAGACTCAAAATTAAAAAATCACTGTACATAAAAAAGCTTACTTTTGTTTTGCACCAGTAGACATGTTGTTTATTTTTCACAAGGAAGTTTAATGTGAGCAGAGCACTAAGGAGTTTTACAACAATATTAACTGATTCTATGACACAAATTTTTTTTTTACTCTCTAAGAACATACCTATTATAGCAGGTTTCTAACAAATTATTTGATTTGAATGCTACAGTGCTGGTTCTACTGATTCTGATCAGACTCACCTGTGGAATCAAGTGCATTATATGTGAAAGCATTCAAATATGGTCTTTAGTTCCTAATTAATTGGTATAATTGCCTTGAATCATTTCTGCCTTGAATCATTGTTAAAAGATTGTTTTTACAAATCAGTCTAACTTTCTTTCAGGACTGAGCTTTCCTCACAGCTTAGGGAATGCAGTGGGAGAAGGTACGATGTAATAATAACAACTAGGTTTAAAAGAACACATTCCTGTCACTTTGAAGGAAGATGCTCTTGGATACCTCAATTAGCAAAATACCCTGTTTACCCAATGCTCCATGCTGTGTTCTCTCCCCTGTTGATACAAAACTCTATACAAGTTCAAGGGAAACTACAGTTTTCCTGACATTGTGACAAACTTGTTAAGAAAAACAAAACCCCTGCAAGAAAAAAAGATTTAGATTGTAGAGACATTGACTCAAAGATTCATGGTTTGGATGTCGTGAAGGTAAAAAATGATACTGAATCTAAGTGATACAATAGCTGTTCTTAGAATCATGCCCAAACTCAAGTACACACGTCAGTAATTTGAAAAATGTCACTGAACTTGACATCACCCTCACTTGTATCAAAAGAGAAGTCAGAGAACAGAGAATGCTATCATCACTTAAGACAGAAATGTAGGTAGGGAGTCCATGAGAGTAGTGCCACCTGACACGCATAAATAGACAAACATTTTGAAGAGTTTGTAAAAGAAGTTCCAAGTGCTTTGGTTGCGGAAATGCTAACTCCACATCCAGCTACCACTAAGAATGATGCTGTATCAGACAATGAACATATTCAGCACCTACCTGGCAATGACATCCAAAAATATTGAAATTTAGTCCATATATACTAGATTATAAATACAAACATTTTGCACAACAGAAAATAAAGGTCACAACCAAAATGTGAAATCAAGATGAATGTGGAGAAACACAAAATAGCTATTTGCATGGTTATTTTGGTTTTTTTCAGCTGTTCAAAAGTGTTGCCAGCTACCATTAAATATTGACACAAATAATATACTGACCTCCATCAAAGAGCATTCACTTTCTTAGCCCTAATTCTCAGGAGAATACTAACATGCCTTCCAAGTACTTCACTTCTAACTATGATTATATATCAAATAATTAAAGAGAATTGATACCAAAATTATTATCTCTACATACCTTGGATTTTCTAGGGAAAAACAATTAGGACAATCCAGGACTATTAATTTAACAGCAATATAGGTTAGTTAAATCAGTATTTTTGTTGATTACTATGCACATACGCATGCATTTTATATCACTGATACAGACATCTTACATAGTGTAAATATACTGTTTATGCTTATCTGAATAATTAGAAAATATTTTACATCAGTTCACTTTTACAAATAATTTTAGTATTAATTAAGAATTCATTCATTTTTACATTCTTATTATAACAGCATTTTTAAAGGCCTTCTAAATCTCTAACCACTGAAGAACCTCTTAGTCACAAAGTATAGCTATGGAGAGTGACATAAGGAGGGATTTATATCACTTATCTATACAGTCAATACAGAGAAAACCTAATCCATCCATTTAAATGTGCCTGTGCATATAATTTGATGTTTTAAGGCAGATGGGTCTGTATAAGACCATTTGCATGATGCTTCTAGTCAGTCTCAAGGACAAGGCATAATACCATTTTCCAGATGAGACGTAAAAATTCTACTTTCTGTCACTAACCCTGATAGCATAATAAACAAGAACAGATATTTACACTCTAAAATAATTGAACAAAGAAACTTTCCACATTTCTTCCTCCCTTCTACCCATGCTTTGTTCTTGTTTGACATTCACCTCTTTTCACATGTTGTCTGCCTGTAATCGCTGTCATTATGAAAATACATAATGAAAATGCATTGTTCTAAGGCTAAATTTTTCAATACCAAGCAAGGACACTGCTTCCATATCCTGAAGACCAAGATACTCAGAGCTTTGTGTTTCAGAGCTCATTATGTTTATTAAAGACAACAGCTTCCATCCAGTGGCCTTTACTCAGCAGTTGGTGACCTTGAAATGTTCAAATTGAATTTTCCTCCATCGAAATACAGAGTGCTCGAGCAGATGGTGGTGATCTAATTCTAAGAGTCAAACAATAGTTACTCACTGCAGATGAAGGATGGAAGAATCCCAATATAACATCATTACTGCACAGCCACAGCTCAGCTGTAAGCTCATTTGCTTACCCCCAGACTTCTTGTATCTTGCTCAGGACTAAGACATGAGCGATTATGAAGTCACTGTAACTCATTCATTAACACCTAACTATTTTGGCAGTATCTGGAAACCCTAATATATTCAGTATTACTTTTCCTGGTCTAATTTTCAAGTTACAGTGTAAAAAGTGACTTCAAAAGCCAGAGAGAACTGGTTAGGCTATTATATAAAACACAGAAAATATTCTTTCCTTTGGGAAAAAAAGTGTTCTACAAAGTGTTAAATACTTTTAAAAGTGGAGTTAAATAGATTTTTACCTATTAGTGTTTCTTAGATGAATGTAGTTTTTAAGCAGCAAATTACAGTTTGATTAGGTGATTAGACTTTTGTCAAACAAACATTTAGTACTTCAGAAACCCAAATTCATAAAAATTGTACTGAACAATATAAATATTTTTGAAGTAAAAGAGTATCTGATATTTTTATTAAAAATCTTGCAGGCATGAGGACAACACTGAAGTAAATTCCTCATATTCTGTTAGTCTTTTATTACTGAAAAAGCCCTTCTGATTTCAAAATAACCATATTTGGTATGGTTTCTTTTTACCAGTCATAATGTGTTACTTAATTCTCATTTTATATAGTGAACACTGAGCAACTGGGAAAAAAGAAATTACACAGACCTATTTTCTCCTTTATTTTGACAGACAGTACTGTAATTATATTGTCAAACAAATCCATCAACATATCTTCCTAAAAATTGCTAGCACTATATAAAATACCAACAGGAACAAAATATAAAAGGCAGACTCAGCCTACTCTAGCCAAACTAATTTTGAGCATTTCCATGTTTCATTCTTTACTTTCTCCCACATCCAGAGCTATCTAGTTCTTTTTATAAACTTCAACTGCAGTTAATGGGAAACAACTTTGCAAACTTGCTAAAAATATAGCTATTTCTTAATATGCAAGCAGTTAGCATGAAGTACAGCAAAACAGAGAGCCTTTCTCCAAAAAGGTTTAGAAGATTAATTAAACTAATGAAGAGATACAGAATTATTACTTATTCTATTTATTCAAATTCGCTGAAAAACCCTCATCAAAACAAAACACTCTCAAGTTACATATGCCTTTTTCTCTGTGCCTTTTTGTTAACAAAAGTGAAAATTAGTCCATTGTCTCTAATTCTGTTTCTGGAAGACATGGTCCCACTTCTTCACATTTAGAGATAATAGCTTGACGTTATTAATATCTTTTTTTACTGCACAAAATCTTACCATAAATTGCTTAGGTATTTGATGTTAAATGCAGAAAAAAAGCTAAAAAAGCTCTGTTAACTTTCACTGATTGTTAAAGAGGACACCAGGTATTTGGAACAATGTCTTACATATTCTATAGGCACATTGTATAACTAAACCCAGTATGGTCATTCCGAAATGTTTTTTGATATATAAACAATACATAGTTCTAGTACGAGGTGGTCTATGGAGAAGCTCCTTCACACCAAAGGCATTCTGGAAGACTGTATTTGAGCTTGAAGTTCATAATGTAGTCTAAAATTTAAACCATCCTTACCATAACTAGCGTTACTCTGCACATTTTATTATCCCAGACAGAGCAGCTGACAAAACAGACTTAAATGTGTCTGAAGTCTGCCATAAATTTTCTAGAAAAGACCCATCCCAAGACAGACCGCTGCTGTTCTTTGTATGTTAGTGCTACGGAGGCAGAAGACAATCCCGAAAGACCAAGAAAGGGAGTGCTCACTCGTGTTTAGGCCTCTCTGTGTGGTTACTGAAGGACAGGAGTGTCTTTACATATTCTTTTACTTTCCTCAAGCCTGAGTTGCTGCCCCTACCCTCGGAAAGTTGTTACTTCCCAGCAGCACTGGCTGCCCTTTGAGGTGGTACCTACCGACTAGAGTTGGTACCCACCAACACTTGCAGCAGTTGCTCAGAAATGCAACTTTTTAGCCACCTACCATTGTTGGTTTCTTTAGTCTTAAAGGGTCAAATAAAAGACAAGCAAGCATAAGAACATTCTCTGATAAATCACTTGTACAATGATAGTGAAGAGCCTTGCCACATACTGCACAAATAGACATGAAAGCAAAGTCTAATGTATTGCTGTGGTGCCTCCTTTGCTCTTTTGGTTTGGCCAGAGTCCTTGAATAGTTTCCAGATAATTTTTCACGTAATTTGACTTAATTCCTGTAAATTCTTACTTACTCTTTTACCTGTGCTTAACAAAGAACACCTTCAGGCATGTGTTTCTTTTGAATATATACAGCCAATCATCAATCATACAGTAAGCACTGTATTATGCCTCCATGGCAAGTGCAGAAAAGAAAAACATATTTCCATCCTTCCCCTTTCCACCAGTGTTTTATTAGTCTTTGAGAAATGTAATTCTACTCTTATTGACTCTGATGAAAATCAAGATCTACTTCACCAAATCCTATAGAATAAAATGTACTTAGAGTGGAAACAAGTCTCACAATTAATTAAATTAGAATTAAAATCAAGCTCCCAACCTCTAGCTAGTCTTGACTCAAAATATATAGACCTTCTTCCACAGATTTCACACTGCTTTCAGGAAAAAGGTGAAACACATGGAAAAAGCAGGTATAAAATAAACTTGTGTGTCAGTAGCAATATTTATGTCCATTTCTTTCACAGTTTTCACACAAGGATCCTGAAGTGCTTTTAGCATAGTCTTTCAGTCTCGCTCTATTGTGGAGCTTCATTATGTTCATTGCACCCTGAGGCACAAAGAAGTAAATATTACAAACCAAAGATGCAGTTCTGCTTTCCTCAGAATTAGTAGCAAGTTTAATATGCTATTAGTGGCAAGTATTGGAATACAATTTGAGAATTCAGTTTCTCTAACCATCTGCCAACACTCCAAGCCAAATTCTGTTATAAACTCGGAAGAGTTTTTTCTGGTTTCTGCACTAGGTGGTATTTTGCTCACAGTTAATGGCAGATTTTGTTTTGTGTAGAACAAATCTTGTGCTCTTCCCAAAGCTAGGGTAGGGACTGAATTTACAAAAGGCAATGTTGCTCTAATTTAAAAAAAAAGTACTATATCACAAAAAAAACAGGCAAAGCAAGCAATCCATTCATTACATGTGAGATTTATAAAACCCACAGCTGAATTAGTCTTGAATATCAAAAATCAAATACAGAGTTGAAATAATGAAATATGCATTCCACCTTTGATTTGTAGGACTAGATTTCATTGTGCTGATAAAGTCAGTGGGTATATGTTTGTGCACCTGAAAAAAAGACAACTTTAAACCAGCACGTTCTGAGCACTAATCAGAGACAACTAGATACTAATTTTTGCTTATTTCAGAGCTATATTAAAGGAGATGATTCTCCCTCTCTACTCTGCCCTTTTGAGACCCCACCTGGAGTGATGCATACAGTTTTTGTGTCCCCAACATAAGAAGGACATGGGACTGTTGGAACAAGTCCAGAGGAGGCCATGAAATAGATGGGAGAACTGGAGCAGCTCTCCTATGCAGACAGGCTGAGAAAGTTGGGGCTTTTCAGCCTGGAGAAGAGAAGGTTATGAGGAGACCTTCTTGCAACCTTCCTGTATGTGAAGGGGCCTAGAGGGAAGTTATTTCTAATTAGAAGATAGCATGTAAAACATGCACTCCCACATCTTGTTCACCAGAGGCATAAAGCTACATAGAAATCACATTCATACTAAATAAGGCATTGTAAGTATTTGCTAAATTTAATAATTACTTTTAAACCTCTGTCTTGAAGGAACTCTTGTTTTGTGAACCTGGAAGACAGTAAGATCTTAGTAAATAAATCAGTAGTTACCCAGTAAGAAACAAAAGTAGATCTATAAGCACTTCTAGCAGCTCATTTTCAAGTACAGGTTTGAATCACAGAACACTTAAGGAATCTTTGGGAATTATCCTGTAAACTTACACTCAGTGGTGTCCATATTATAGGAATATTACTAATCAACATAGAAAAAATCTCCCTTTTACTTCTTAGTAAACATGATTCTACTTTTTCTTTTCTCTTTTTTGCAATAGCAAAATGTGCCTATTTATGCTCCAAAACACTCCATGGCTACACAAAAAGTTGAAACGATTGTACAATATATCCAGAAAGAGAATTTCAATAAAGCATGAAATCTGTATGGGCCTTAATAATACCTTCCTAAAGGGATAAATAGTTTTACTGTGGACAAAACTGGACACTCTACTATCTATTTTGTTGCTGAAAATCCATAGTGATCCAAAAAAAAGTAAATGGATGTATGACAGTGTACGTTAGTATAGATGAGATACGGGTCCATAAAGGTAATCTCATCAAGGGAAAGGACTTAGGTCCAAGTCTCCAGCCTCCAGACCACAAGAGCATATACACATCTCTAATTTCTGTGGAAATTAGGGAATTTCAGTGCTTTTGAACATAAAAACTTTTTTTTTTCAGCTCTTGTCTTCTGAAGCTTGCAAGGTACTAGCATAGGTGAAATCCTTTTTTTTTTTTTTTTTACATAAAAAGTTATTTGAACAAATTCTTATGGCAAGATTAAGAAAAAACAGAAAAAAACCCAAAAATAATGAGAGAAAGACAGGGATCACTCACAGTAGCCTGCTGTTTCTCTGCTTTCTCAGCTGCCTCATTAAGCTGCTTTTGAAAGGCTTCCTGGAGATTTTTCATTTCTTCCCTAGTTTGTTGAAAACAGAACACAAGATTCAACAGAAGCATCCATCAGGAAATAAATTTTCAAATTCAAGAAAAGGCACCTTTAGTTATTCAGAGTGGCAGAAAAATGTACTTTGTCTATGAGTTTTACAAATAAAATCCTAATGACCCCATGAACTACAGTGAGAATACAAGACAAAAATTAGCTATGATGGAAAATTGCCAGTTTACATCTGCTGAATAGATTGTTGTGCAAAACATCAACCAGTGTATAATTTCTCACAAAAAGGATTGGTACCAAAATCAGGTACCTGGTACCTGATTGGTACCAGGAAAGTGGGCTGCTGAAAATGCATTGACATGGAGCCACACTATTATCAATAAGAACTAGTTTATACATGCTTTAAAAAAAAAATAAATAAATCATGCTCTGATAAAATTCAACCTTCACCTTGCACTTTTTAGAGATAAGCAACACAAAATTCAGTAGAAGACTCTGGCATATAAGTGGGAAAAAACCAAACCAGCATAATTACTTGGATTAGGCTCTGTTTGAAAACAAAAGACTTATTGCATTACCAATGCAGAGAATGTCTCCAAATTGCAAGAATTTTCTGCTCACAAAATATGATTCATTTTGGAGCTGTGGCAAAGTAGTAGAGTAACATATTTCAAAACACCTGCAGAGCTTTTTCAGGGTTGTTGCTTGCATGGATAAACTTTCAGCAAAGATCCACACCAAAACTGGGTTTACACACAGATAATAATATAGCCCAGTGAAAACTAAACTGGACTGGAAACCATGTACTTTAAACAAGAACAGACCTTGTCAGCTGCTGGATCATCCTTCTTTTTAGCTGATAATCCTACTACTTTTTCAGCAATTTCAGCAACACTAGTACAGAACAGATTTAACTGAAAAAGTGATTGAGCAGCATAAAAACCAATACACCATTAGCACAAACAGATGCCATCATTTCCAAGTGCTGATGATGCACAGAAAGAATAAAACCTGGGGTATTATAATAAGCAACCAAGTTTTACTTGCAACCTGGAAATCATTGAACAATTTACACAGAAGGAATTAAAAAAAATTTTAAGTCAGCAGAACAAAATTTAGTTACACAAGCTGAGATTCTAGCACTCTAAATTTTACTGTATCATTCATCATTGTAGAGCATAATAGAAGTAGCACTCAGATCAAAAGCAGCTTGTGTTTGTCCAAAGAAAGATCATAAGATTAATATTGGGCTATATTTTGAATTCTGGTTTCAATAGTAAATAGATTTGAACATAACACTGTGTTCACCATTCTTCATTTACTGCACATGAAATACATTCTGAGGCTCATGGAAATTAAACTGTGACCCTTCTGTGAGGAAGATTCCTTGGCACATTTTTATCACCTCCTTCATACAGTGAACTGCTCCACCTCTTCAGAAATGAAATCCAATAAGTCTGTAAACAGCTGGCAACAGCAGTAGCTCCCAGGCGTTTCCTTGTACAGTACTGTAAAAGTCTTATTTTCTGAAGGAGGGAGTGGGCTGCTCAAAGGCAGATTGCACTGATCTCTATCTCTGGGAACTGCTCTTGTGCAGTATACTCAGTGGCTGGATCTCTAAGAAGCAAAAGCCAACAGGTATTTTTGGGTGGACCTTGAGAGCCTGTAAGTGCTGATTTAAGGAAGAGTTTAGAAAGGATGCTTGTAGCATGAAGTAAAATTTTCTCTGAGCAGACTCAATTTTCCCATCTGCAATGATTTATTTACTAAATAGCCCATTAATACTTTTAATCAATTCATCTCTCTATTTCATTATAGAAAGTTGCTCAACAATCAAACCACCACAAAACCACCTCCATATATGATGAAGGATGGAGTTGGTGCCTTCAGTCACATCCAACCCACATAAGTGTTTAAATAGGACATTAGCTGAAGTCTTGCCTTTATGATTTCATAAATTTCTCTGGAATACCTGAAAGTTTCTTATGTATTTGACCCTTTTCTATCATAGTAAAAATAAGAACGTCTATTGGTAATTTACTGTGGATCTTGCATGTTGTGTATTGAAGACTTGCAGGCAATATTTCTCACAAGTCTTCTCTATAGCAATGCAATTTCATATGCAGTTCTATTAAATACAATGTGGACATTAAGATGGTCATGGAATTTAATTATTTCATTTCTAACAATGAAATAAGAACAAAATTAATTTTCTTATTAAATGTTTCACTAAGGAAAATATGAAGTATAGATGCACTCATTATATGCTATTTTTTCAGTAAAGTCAGTCACTATATTAGTTATGTTTTCTTGTTATTAAAATTGTATTGATGTTGGTATTTGCTGGTCTGAATTCCAATAATTAAGAGACCCAGAATGATGAGACTTATTTGCAATGAAGCACTAGGAAATCTGAGACTAAGGATGAGACTGGGAACTTGCATTCCCAGCCATGGAAATTCATTATTTTTTGAGTGATCAATGAATAATTTGAAATTCATACTTCTCTCTTTCCCTGACTCCCTTCCTCACAGATTATCCAGTGCAAGTATTCCTACGTTTGCACAATGACTAATACTTGGAGTGTCTACATGCATGAACATTTAATTAAAGAGGCCTGAGTAAATATACATCCACCTCTAAATTCAGAGATTGGAACACTAACAATTTAATTTTCTAAAAGTTCTGATTTTTTAAGGAAAAATGTTATTATTAAATCTTCCTGAAAAATTCAAAATGTTTTCCTTTAGCATATATCTTTTCCTAATATATGTCCACTCTCAGCAAATCCATAATTTGTTTCAAAAAGAGCATTCCCTGCCTTTATTTTATTGTTACAATCAGCAGACTCTGGAATACAGTAGTGTTTATCTACAAAGTAAAAGGAAAGGTGGAATTTACTAGTTTGACAGTTTTCAGGCAGGAAATGGAAAGAGGAGGTGAGGGTCTTACCTTTGCTTTTGTCCCAGTTCCAGAAGTTTCTGTACGTCATTTTTGGTTGATGCTTCATCATTTTTCAAAGACTGATAGCAATGAAAAAACTCTATTACCAAAGAATTTATAATTATTCATCTGTGAAATTATTAATTTGGCCATTTGGCATAAAATGCTTCTGGTGAATTACAGACATTACCACTTATGAAAAATGGAGGAATATCCTGACTTTTCTTTTCCTGTAACTAAAGCACAGCTAACTGTATACAGTTGTTTTTCAAATATTAAAAGGGAGCTAATCAAATAAGTAAATTTAGAATCAGACAAATGACCAAAAGCATTAGATTGTACGAAAAAAGGTCATTGTGTATATGCAGAAGATAATACTACAGCTCTTTGCTCATATCTGGATGTCTGCAGTTCTGAGTCTAAAATATCTCACAGTGTAATTTTGCTGAATACGACCTTCAACTGCGCTGCATTCTAAAATAACTTTACTACTACAAGAAGCCTATTTCCCTACAAAGTAAGAAGCAAAACCCTACAATAATAAAGCACTCAAGACCGCCCCTGAAAAAAACCACAACCCCTCTGCCCCAAAAAAACAAAAACCCTCACCCAAACCCAATCCAAACAAAACAAAAAAAAAATCAAATAAAAAAAAATCCCCAAAACACAGAAAACAAACAACAAAGATCAAAGAGTTTACAATAATTAAAACCAGAAAAGTCTGGAATAGAAGACATTTTAATATAATAATATGATACAGCACAGTACTGATACACAGCACTAGTATCCTCCTGTGAACACATATAGTGCTGCTTCTTTTATTTTCCACATCTAACTTACATCAACATGAAGATAAAAATGTATTGTCAGAAAAACAGTGTCCTCTAAAATGGCATGAAGTACAGGACAAATTTAAGCTGATAATGAGTCTAACTGTTTTCACCACACCAACAGACTCTACTGGGAAAAGACAAGACCACTCTCTGCTGAATATCTGGTGATTTCAGGACCTCAAATGCAGAGCAGTATTTTTAATCTACACATTACTCCGAGGAGCTGATCTGAGTTCAGAGTCAATGTATTGCCCTTTCAGCGTACCCATGATATCCAAAAGTTAAATGCAGAGATGTCCCAGCTCTCACTGCAGGCTCATCCAGCACAGTATGTCAGCTGAGCTTGCAAAGCCACCCCCTGCAGTAAATCCAGCCATTCTGTGTAGATGGCACGTCAGGAAGGTAAACTGAGCAGCTAAACTAGGCTGACTCTGTGGAACTCAGAAGCAAAGATCTAACCTGCAACAGCAAAGGACATCCTTTGCAGCAGGCACCAGGACAAATGTCTGGCAAGTCCACTAATACAGCTCTTTTTTTGCCATTCTTTTCCTATTATGATGTTTTATTTTCACATTTCCTGTATTGTTAATGAGTAGACAATGGGCCCAACTCATTAGGACTAAAAATATTTCATTAAATCATCAGATTTATGTTAAGTACAAAATCAACAAAATAGTAATTATTCACATATTTAATATTTTTAAAAAAACAAATCAGAAACATATTTTTTGGAATTGATAGGTAACACTAAGAAAATGTTGAGGTAAGTAATTCTATAGAAAATGAGAAGAAGCCTAACCTGGAGATTTACTTTAATTCCCTGAAGTTCTTTAGAAGTCTTTAGCAGTTGGTGAAGTATGCTGCTCCTTTCTTTAAAGACTTCTTTCAGCTCTCTTTCCAGTTCTTCATAGCCCTGTCTAACAGAGAAAATAAAAGCATGAGATCATCTCAAAGTGTTAGTCAATGCATCTGAAAACAGTCTCTGTTCACCCAAATTTAATTAATTCCAACATCATTTAGAGACTTCAAATTAGACTGTGTTCCATTATTCACCTATATACCTTGACTTCTCCTAACACAGATAAATAGGTGTGCTGCTTCTGAGTGTGCAAATTACCAGAATCAAACACTGCAGATGATGTATTGTCTATGATGAGCAGGAGACAGAAAGGTTGTATTTAGCATGAGTTATGGCACACAGTGTGAGATTTTTCCTACTTTAAAAGATGTACCACACAAGAAACAGAGCAAAACTTTGGAAGTATGAAGTTTTGAGACATCTAATAATCTGAAGGAAGAAAAAGATTTATTCTAACTTTGTAAAGTTTAATTCCTTCCATAATTTCTTTTCACTTAAACCTCCTTACAGTATAACCTAGAACTGACAAATATGCTCAGAGGAATCAAAATATTTTATCCTTTGCACAATGGTAGTTTTTACTTGGAACGTAATATTTTAAAGTTTTCATAAAATCCACAATTAAATAAATCCAATTCATATTGCTTTACATTGAATGAAATACAAATCCATTCCTCATATTCCACATCAGCAAAAAAGGTAAGCATTACAGTTAATGATAAAACAATATGCTTTTTCATTAAAATTGTTGTTTTGAGGAAGACCAATCAGTGAATTGGTACATTTATTCCTTTTACAGGATAGTTTTATTTTTTTCTTTTTTTGCAGTACCTCTGCTTCTAAAAAGGGGGAAAAAGAATCTGAGATTTGCAATACATCACTAATATTTTCTTATGAGATTCAAGACCTTGAAATTATGCAGGAATCTTAGCGCTAACGGATTTGGAATAGATGCTTTAGCAAAGAAATCCAGAAAAGCAAATTAAATTTACTATCTATTATCAGTACTATCTACTTCAAAAATAGTTCACAAAATATGACTGATTTATGATGTTTATGAAAAATTATTCTATGTTAAATGATACTATAAATAACTAGAAAAGATGACAGTGAATAAAATGTCTTTCATCAACACAATCCAGTAAAGAATCTTAATATTATACTGACGTTTCAATAATAATTATATTCAGCTCTGACAGAATGTTGCAAATTAGAAAGCATACAGTTCTTTGAGTCTGCACTTCTAATGAAACACAGATCATCATCTGCAATTTCTACTTCCTGCTGCACAGTAAGTACTGAGGTGCTTTTATTTGCAGCATAGCACCCAACACTTTCAGTTAAGGTCTTCAGCACAATTGCTAGGTCAACTTCAATTTTACGGTAGAAATTCTCTTTTGGAGGAAAACTGAAACTGAAGAGAGGTGAGAGACTACACATACACACACACACAAATTAAGTTTTCCCAGATGGCAAAATAAAAACTACAGTTTTTATAATACATTCCATATATGGTAGGTAAAAAGCTCAACAGTAAATTAGTTTATTCCCTTGATAAGTTCTGCTTTTTCTTTCAGTATGCGGATGAATGTTACTTCAAGAAATGGCAGTTTCAGACTGTTTTGATTACATTTATATCATTTTGATTACATTCACCCACCAGAGGAAAGGAAAAATTGCAGATCTAGTAGGATAACAAGAAGCACCTCTGAGTAAGACACGGAGTGAAGTCAGTGTAAGGAGATTATTCCAGGACTCAGCTATGCTTACCTATTAGTAACTGAACAGCACTCCTAAGTAATGGAGTTATCATTGATATAGGTAAGTAATGTTATCGAAACAGAAGTTTAAGGCCCGCTGAAAGAAGCTTACTTTGAGCAATCTGTTCTAGTGAAAGGTTTACCTTGCTGTCACAGGGGAGGTTGGAAGCAGATGATCTTTAAGGTCCTTTTTAACCCAAACCATTGTCTGATTCTATGATCAAAAATAAATTAGCTCCAATAGAGGTCACACAGCCAAACATGCATGGGTTTACAGGAAAGTCTATAAACCCTTCAGAATTTAGCATTATTTACATAGAGGGCTTGGTTCAAATTTTTGTATCAAATGGTATGAAAGAAACTATATGACTCAAATCTAGCTAGTGCTAGAATACATGATAAATATAAATATTGTGGTCATTACCTGCAATATAAATAAGGTATCCTGATCATGTTTTGTACAGAAACACCTATAGGCTTTTTTGGCTACCACTCCACCTGCATGTGATTTTAAAGAAGGAATACATCACTGTAATAGAGCTCTCTCACCTCAGCAGTAACACTATGTGTAGTCTGCCTGACAAGCTTCAGAGAATACTCCCAGTATAATTCGCCAATGAACAGAGGTCAAGGAGAAATTTCTTCCTGCTGAAGCGATCAGGTAGTTTAAATAAGGTCATCACTTCCATTACTTTTTAAGCAACACAAAATGTGCATTAGTCTTGATGTCTCTTCTTGCTGTTGGTATGTCAGGCTTTTGTTTAAAATCAAGCACAGCATTTTAAAAAAAAATATGTGCTGGTGGTAACACCGTGTCCTCTCCCCAAATTCCAGTTGAGCACAAACATTTAATGGTCATCTGTCTGCCTCAAGCTGCCAATTGTGCTGCCCCATGGGTATTCAGTTGGCACGTTTCACTCTACTGCCTGATAAATAGCCATTTGCACAACTAGGACATTTTCAGAATTTTAAAATCAAACCCAGTATCAACTATGCATGCACTTATCTTCTCTTTCATATTATCTTTAGTGACACTCTATGTAGAGAGGTAGAGACAAAAAGCCAACAATCAACTTGTCACAGTGAGTCACAAAGCAAACCAAACCCTCAAAACTGTTTCTAAGGACTTAAGGAACACACTTGCCTGTCTCAAACACCATCAAAGACACAGTAGGAACTTGCCATAAGATAAGCCACCACAGTGGGAACTTGAGATACGCACAGAAACGAGGCATTTGTGACAGAGGTGAGATCTGGTTCACACATCCTGGCTAATGCACTCAGACAAAAATTCCCACTGCGTCAAACTGTGGGAAAGGAAGCAACTACCCATCACCCCAAGTTATGGGACAGATGGCATCTGCGACCACCACCAACCACTGAAGTGCCCCAGACTAATTTCTAGGGCCTTCCCCCAGAGGACTGTGCATGATTCTGCCCCAGGGGAGGTGCCTAGGCATTCTCATCTGAACCTGAATGCATGTTTACCTGTTGACCTCTGTGTCTTGTGGACTTTCCCCACTCCTGATGGATAAAGACTGCAATCATCACCTTGACCAATGGACATTTAAACTGCTACAATCATGTCTCATGACTGGATCCACAGGTGGGGATACCTTTCCTCTCCACTGTCAACTCATTCTTTCTATTTCCTCCTTTTCCCTAGACATTTTCTTAAGTGATAGCTTTACACTTTTATATTGTTATATTACTACAGATAATAATAATAACCAAAATGCCTCCTTTTCGTTGCAACCAAATTGTTCTAAAATGTACATACACACACCCCCATCCCAGTCATCCAGCGTCTAATTCACTGCAATCTTCCCCAGGGGGTATATTAACAAGAACCTCAGTTCCCCCACTGTAACAATTGATACGCACACAGGTACCCACAGGGCCAAATCACAGCTAAGGTATATTAAGGAAAAGTTTATTCTGAAATCAGAAACCCTGAATACACTGCAATATGTCACTGAATGATCATGCATTGGGCAGAGAGAGCGCAGTCCCAGAAATAAATTCCTATGCTTTTTATATCAGAGGCAGGTTGTAACAACTCAAATTAACAAGAACCTCAGTTTACCCTCACTTTCAGGGGTGGGTCATAACACAATTAGAAGATAGTTTTTAAAAGAAAGGATTGAGGAATTAAGGCATAAGACACAGTTATCAGATCTATGAATTATTATGTCCTCAAAGGTTTTTAATTCTAGTAAACACATTTGACACCAAGTTCTTTGTTGATAAGTAATTTTTTAGGTTCTTTTCAAATTAGTACACTTTTGCTGCTTAGCTATAGAAGACTAAGCAGAAGAAAGGAGAGAGAGATTGGGAGCAGGGTTTTTTTTGCACAATTATTTTGTGTTTGTAGCCTAATGTCTTTCTGTGCCCACAAGTCTGAAGCAAGAGTTCTTAACTGCAGCTCATTTTTTGGTAGACACTACTTTTTCAGGGTCATTTGCAAAGATTTCTAAATACTCATTACTATGATAAAGCTTTGCCACACAATCAAATACTGATAAATAATTTAAAAGAAAATTCAATTTGATAAATTACTTTTTGTCCATCTCTTCAACTCTTTCTTTTTATTTTAATTCCCAAATTTTGAAGGCACTGAAGAGTTCAAGAGGCTCAGTTCTGTATTCAGATCTACAAAATTAGACAGTAAATTTCTCTTTTTCATTATTTAACAGCTACAAGAGGCAATATTTGAAGTTAACGCCTGTCATAAAATGTACATTCTGGATTTTGGTATAGTTCAGAACTGTCCACAAATAATAATCTCCACCTTCTATAAGAAGATACCTGATGTGTCCCTTACATGTCATTCCTTAGATAGCTCCTCCAACATAATTTATACAGCATATAGATTTCTTTGGGGAAGGATACACTGACACTGTCATGAGTATACACTAGCATTTTTAAATAAAAACTCTACAAAAGGGATTCACTATTATCAAATTTTCCCAGCTAAACATTCTCAAGGTGCCTCTGGCTAGTATCAGACATCTAAAGATTAGAGAAGGAGTATTTTGCTTTTAAGAGGAGAACAGCTGCAAGGGGTTAATTTCTATACTAGCTTTATGTTCATTTTTTCCCCAAGTCATATAACCTTTGCCTTAATGCTGTATTCAGCTTATATGAGTGATCTTTGAATCGTTATCTACTCCCAGTTTCCAAGGATATATACAATTTTTTGTAAGTCCAGTATTGAGTTTGTATAGTCTAAGTATTTAAATGCTACTATTTTCAATGTAGCCAAATAAAAGAAATTATCATTGGTAAACCCTGGGTGTTCAGAAACTGATGCCTAATTTGTCACTCATGGTTCATTTCCTACTGCATAGTCTGAAAGGACCTGTGAGGCTAAGACTATTCAGCATATATCCTTCAGAGGAAAAGAAGAAAAGAAAAGGAAACAGTGCTAAAAAAAAACACAAACCAAAACAACCTGTATTAATTTATTTTTTTGTTTGTTTGTTTGTTCTATAAGGGAAGGAATGTGTCAAGCTACATTTTGAGTTGTTTCTAGCAAAAAAACAATCCAGTTGTCTGGTTAACTGACATTCTCCCGGATAAAAACAATATCCTACTCTGCATAAATTAAATTAAGCTTTCCCCTGTAAAGCCCAATTACAATTTGTGCTTAATCCATCTCTGGCAATGTTGTTAACCTTATGGAGTATAGATTTTTAATTAGAATAGCATGAAAAATATTTACATTTACAGACAAAACTCAGTGGAAAAAAAAGAAGCTTCTGGATCTGACGGCTTCAATGGTGAAATGTTGACATAGAATAGCTTTCATCAAAATTGCCTTTGTTTAAAGAAGCAAACTCAAGGAGGAAGCTTCCTTTGCTCTGTAATATGTAGACATGCAATGCAAAACAGAACCTCTCCATGGTCCTAAAATTTCTTGTTAAGATCACTCTATTTTTCCTTCAAAATGTAACTCGCAGGACCTCAATTGTAACCCAAAGCTAGTCAAGCAGCCTGTGCTAATTAAGACCACCCATGGTGCTTTCCTATCCTCTACTTTTCAAATGCTTTCTCTGAAAGCTGAAAACTGGCAAGGGGTTGGAAAGTCATCATATTTAAAGTGCGCACAAGCCTGGAGGCTTTTTTTGCAGCTACTCTTTTCTAT
This sequence comes from Grallaria varia, assembly GCA_013396735.1. Lineage (NCBI taxonomy): Eukaryota > Metazoa > Chordata > Aves > Passeriformes > Formicariidae > Grallaria > Grallaria varia. The sequence continues at coordinate 71,578 of VWZG01011810.1, read as the reverse complement.
ATCAGTGGAACAGAATTGTAAGTAGGTTGGCAAATCCCTGATGTAAACATCATGGAAAAAATAGAAAAATGAACCATCACTAAAAAAAACAAAAACAAAAAACAAACAATGCCAGGCTCCTTTTAGCAAACATAGTCCATTTCAGATTTACAATCCCAACAGCAACGCTGTTGTCAATTCCAAAGGTACTTTTAAAGACTAACAGATGATCTAGTACTATGCTAAGGAGGTTTCCGGTACTTTCTGTTTTTTATACTCAGTTCATAAGCACTGCCCAGAGGCTGCCAAAGTAGGCACACCACACTACCAAGGAATATATATAATAATTAATTGTCCTCAGGGTTCCAGCAGCTGTACAGAAAATACAAATGCACTCTAGTCAGGAGCTAGGAATTTATTATCAGTAATTTTAAGTTAAAAGGAGCAAAGGCTAATTTTTTTATGCTGTAATCTGTTAATTAATGATTTGGATCCCAGTTGTTAAACACTTTGTTCATAAACCCACTCCAGATGTTCTAGTCTGTAGTTTCCTGGTAGTCAAGCTACTTGTCTCCAGAGGTACGAAGAGAGCATTTTTATTGCTGTTAAAATTAGTATTCCAGGTACACTGGACAACACGAATTAGCATTCAATATGAATTGTATGAGCAATTTAAACCTCAAGGAACTGAATTTTATGTTATATACAGCAATAAGCTTGAAAACAGACTACGCTATCATTTCCACGGTAATGAACGACACCTATATAGAACTATCAAACACAATGAAGCAGACTAATACGATACTATGAAAATTATGAATCTATAAGTCTGCTTGAAGATCAAGAAATTACAGTCCAGAAAAAGGTAGGAAATATATAAATCTATATCATTCTCTATGTGTCTTTTTTCTTTTTTAAATAAATTGTTTGTTTCCAAAAAAAAGGAAAAAAAAAAAAAAAGGCAAGATCCAACAAAGGAATTTGCAAGTACCACTAAAATGACCACCAGATTTTGCACTTACACTGAGCAAGGAAAGTACAAATTTTACAGAAATACAGACTATTTATAAGGCATACTAAACTCTGACCTTAGGAAAGAGTAGATTTCTCAATTATTTTGTTATAGATCTGTAATGTGTAACAAAAAACCAGCTTCATCTCAATATTGACCTAGAAGTATTTATTAAAAGGACCATCTATCTTCCAATCTAATCTTTATTTTCTGTTTCATTCCTAGTACACATAGCACTAATTAACTGGAAAGTGGAGAAGAATCTGTGAGAAAGAAAACAAACTAAAAGAAGACAGAAGCAGAATAACAAGTTTAGCACTTAGCTAACAGGAAAATTGTTTCATTTCCCCCTCAGAACCTTCCAATTTAATGCAAAAAATATTTTTAAGTAGGATATAAATATCCCACTTATTTATAGTACTGTTCATCGAGAAAAAGACAGAGGAAATCTCCATTTATTTAAGGAGACTCCTGGCAGTGTTACAATATACTGTTCAAGGGCACACTGATACCGGCTGTCAGGCTTGCCTTGCACACCCTACAACATGTAATGAGACACTAAAATTTATATGGCAAGAATTCACATGCAGAAGAAAGAAAGGACAATATAAAATAATCAAAAACTAGACCAAAGAAAAAGAAACCACCACCAAACCACACAATTCAAAGCGCACAGAGGTTTGATTACTTAGCTCAAAAAGTTTGAATTAGATGAAGCAGCTTAACTTACCAGTATGTTCAGAGCCTTGCCAATGCCACAGTAAGAATCTGCCATAATAAACATGAGACTTCATTTATTTCTTTGACATACTGCATACCTTTTCTATCCCTAATGGGTAGATCTGCTTATTAGTGATAAGATAAACCTCAAGGAGCATCAGATGAAATATACTGAAATTGACGCCCAACACCATCTTCTGCCCCAATCCTTCCAACTCTCAGGAGCTACACAAGAACCATTAGAACAAATTCAATTAGTCCAGAAATTATACAGAACAGACATATATAAAGTTTAATTCAATGAATTCTAGCTGAAATACTATTCGTTTCGCCCTCTCATTATTGTAATTTTCCTCTTTCACCTACTGAAAATGATTTTGTTCATAAATTCTCCACAAAAGACTAATTATGCATTTTCAGAACACCCTGCTAAAATCATGCTAATTGGATCCTTATAGCACCCGGTTCATGTCACTCTCAATCCTGATTATTCTCAACTAAGCAGTGAGGGGAAGCAGCTGCCTTCCAGAAAACCGAGAACAAAGTTGCAAAGTGACTAAATATTTACTCTACTTACCCAATTTTGATCAGGTAATTTAGTTTTCTTTTCTAAACTCAGCAAGTAGCCAGAATGGTACTTACTCATGAGCTACACTCAAGTACAATGGAACTGCCATGCCACTAGAAATGACAGAGTATCTAGCTCACGTTCTTCTAGGGAACTGTAAAGGAAAAGACTGTCCTGATTCTGCTGTACTCTATGGCAGAATAAAATAAAATAAATGACTACTAAGTTAGTTGATGGCTGTTGACCAAAGGACGCAAAATGACTCACGCAGACCCCACACCGTGAGGGGGCAAAATGGCGAGAGCGCTGAGGGACAACACGGGCTTATACAGGGCTCTGAGGGAAGGTTCCGGAACCAGGCTGTGATTGGGTGGAGACAGGGCAGCATATGCTAATCAGGGGTCTGGAAAGCCAATTGGGGAATGGCATTCAAAGGTGGGAACTGAGGGCCAATAGGAAACCAGGGTTAGGGCAAGAGGTGGGAAAACACCGTGAGGGGAAGGAGACAACAGGAAGGACTGAGGAGAATAAAACTACGGGGGGGAGGGGGCAGGACACAACCATGAGGGGAAAACCACATGGGGCAACATCAACCCGCAAAACCAAAAACCGCACAACGAGCTGCAATAACCCACAAACTAAATTTCAGCTGCAAATGTCTCTAATCGGGTTAGTTTGTCCTGTCCAATCTGCTCAGCGTTGCCATCGTCTTTGTAAATCCACTGCTTATGACGCTGTTTTCCAGTTGTCATCACTTGACCATTCTCCTACTGTTAGCGAGTTTGCACCAGAATTAAACTGGTTTTTGGGATAATCAGAGCCAGATCATATCCAAGACTGACATCTAAATACTTCTGCTAAATACAATCACTGAGCCCACAAAATCACCAGAGGAATTTTAATCTACAAAGCTACGCAAACCAGGACATATTTGCTCTGACAACTAAATTTTGCTTTTTTTTTTAAAAAAAAAAAAAAAAGCGTCAAGAAATTTTAAGTCATTACTCTAAGCATCAATATAAATAATGTCTTGTACCACCATTCTCTTTTACATAAATTTAAGAGCCAAGACATCCCAGTAATATTTTATCATCAGTAAATTATCATATATTGTTCCTCCATTTCCTTTCTTGGGATGCACAATTTCAGTATTAGATATACATGAACCAAAATTTTTTCCGATACAACCATCCCTCCAGATTTCTTCAACAGAAAAGATCTTAGGAGTAAGTTCAAAAGCAATACCTTTACTGAAAACAGTTGTAAAGCTGTAAGTTTGATCTGAACCTGTAGTACAGGTTAACAAAGAATCTGGCTTAGAAAAAAAATGCCCAAGAAAAATTGACTTTCACACAGCAATTGACCCCTGAAAATTGAAGTGTCTTTGGATGGTTCAAGAGCACCCTGAATCAGAGACGTTCTAAAATTCAATAATGAAAACATCTTTAGAAACACTTAACTTGACCTATGTTGATTCTCACTTATGAATATAACATTTGGATATGCATAAAACACTTGCAGTTTTCTGTTAGCCGAGTCAACAGGGTGTTCTACTTCTGTACATTCCAGCTTTGCACAGAAGAATCTTATCTCAAGTACTCCATCCATCTCCTTCATTTTCCTTTCTTTAACTATGCTGACATTTTGAATTCAACATCATCTGTCAGTGTCTGGGAAGTGTGGTCTGTAGCATTCAAGGGGAGAAATACACAATAATAAATAGCATAATATTTCACATAGTCTCTTCAAAAACAATGGTATTTCCTATAATTCCTAACATTTTCCTATCAGAGAACACACATACTATTTGTAAGTATGTATATACATAAATGCACAGATAAAACCATACCATTAACGGCATTTATATATTCATTTATGTCAAAGGATATTTTAAGCATTTTTGAAGTGCTGACACTGCTATTATATACTTCCCATCAACTTGTCTTAAATATTTTTCTTGTTTGTGCATTAATTTTGATGTACTTCATGGAAGCCCTCAGAGTTTTTTTTGTATTTATACTAAATCAGTTTTTATAAAGTTCTGACAGTTTCAATTACCACCTCTGCTACTTGCCTCAGGAGTACTCTCAATTCATATTTTGCTGACAGGAATAAAAGAGTTGGCATTTAAATACTCATACTGCATTTAGAAAAGGAGAAAAATTGCTGCATTACTTGAGGAAGCATATCACAGTCTATAAAACAGAGCCAGTCACAGTAGAAGTATTTTAGCTGTGTGACTGTACATAACAGAAAAATGAGTTCCCTGTCTCCTGTCCAAGATCAGGCACTACTAAGAGGTTCTATATATTTCAGTTTTTCTTTTACTTATTTTTACAGTTTAAATATATATATATACACAGACACACACACACGTATGTGTGTGTCTGTATATATATAAAAGCTCCCATATTGACAGTTTCAGACAAGGAGCCATTAAGCATTTGCCTACATTAACCAGCCATTTCTACACTCCTGTTTGTCTTTTCAGAAATATATGAACCTCTTCATGCACAAGAAAAAACTCTCACAAGTCCTAATGACTCAGTCTGTCCTTTAAATCACAATTCATAAAATATTGCCTTGTTTGGGGAATTTTGAGGAAGGGTGGAAACAAGCACTGGATCTGATTTTCAACTGATTCTACCTATTTAAGTGAAATCTGTTTGTTAACATTTGCCTTAAAAGATGCAGGAAACACCAAACCTAATTTCACCATATAATAGTTTTTTGACAGCTTCCCTTTATATTGAATATATTTTGTACAACTATAAATGTATCAGCTCTCAGAAGAATCACAATTGAAGTAAAATGTGTTACATCTCATGAGTCTTCTTTAGGCTAAATAAATAAACTGAATCGGAAATTGAACTGAAAGCTTGATGTTGAAGTTGGATTTCCTTCCTACAGCTCTCAAAGGTACGATAGTATCAATAATTTTCTTGCTCAGATAAAAATTTAGGCCAGGATTATCTGCATGTTCATTCAGCAGAGAATTTGGGAACTCCAATTCTGCAGCAAGTGTTGCTGTATCTTTTCCTAGGGGCTGTCATTGATGAAACGGGGAATTTTTTACTGAATTTAACTTACTGTTATTTAACATCCACTTCTGATCTCTGATCTGGGTACTGGGAGAAGAGGGGAGCTTAAAAAAAAAGGAAGATCAAACAACTACTTCTATACTCTTCCTTCCTCTACCCCATGCTCATCCTACAACACAGGTCTTCTTTCTCCCATACCTCATCTCAGCTTTCCGTATGTGCATGGCAGGTCACTCTTGAGCCATCCCAGCAATCACAGGAGGTAGAGGGCAGTCCACAGCATCCTTCCCTTGCTGCTCTTGGCTTCTTGGTGGTTTTTTCTCTGCTCTAATGTGAGTTCTCCATGGACTGCCATGCTTTGGGGGTATTCCTGCCCTAGTGCGGGTGGTCAACAGCTGTAGCTCCTTCAGAAGTGTCCCCCTTTGGTACTGCTCCTTCCAGCAGTACATTCCCAGACATCTTTAAAGCAACTCATCTTCGCCAGTAAACTTCCAAGACCATCTCCTTCACATCTTCAATAGCATCTTCCTGCCTGTCCTTCTTAAATCCCCTCTTTCTTAAGTATGTCTGAACAGGGAGACCATGTGCTCCCTTGAACAGCCTCCAGTGTTGGCATATGATGGGGGTGTTTACATCAGCTGGAGACAACTGGAACCAGCAAAAGCAGCACACACGAGCTTGTGGCCTCCTCCTGTGCAGGGCACTACTGCAGACTTTCTAAAACCCTACCCAATATGACCAGAGAAGCTGGGAAGAGTTTAACAAATATTCACTAAAAACTGATTTGCACTTCGTTTAAATATATGCAGATATTTGCATTTTGCTGCAGGTTTGCAGATTGGTTTGTGGAGGTTCAATACAAGTTACAGACAGTGGCCACAAACTAAAATCATCCCCCACAACAAGTTAAAGCAGTAAGAGGTACAAGGTACAGTTTGCTGAAGTTCTTCATATTGCCTAACAGGGACGGCAACACGCCAGCTGCAATTAATCACGTAATTGTTAAGCCTAGAATACAGGCTTTTGAACTCAATATATTCATATCATCCTTTAGGTTGGAAAAGACCTTTAAGATCATTGAGTCCAACTGTTAACCCAGCACTGCCAAGTCCACCAGTAAAACATTACTGCAAGTGCCTAGAAGGACAACATCTTACTAGATTTAGAAGGAAATTAAGATTCCTCTTCCACATACACCCCCTTGCCCCATTTATTCCACGAGTATTTGTCAGCAAGACCATCTTTGGCTCATTAATTTACAATAGCTACAATACACTTATTCTGTATATTTCACTTTCATTCCAAATGAAAGACAGGAAAATGACAGCATTGTTTTAGACTGGTTTACCACACTTTAAGCAAAAATGTGTGTAAAATTTCACAGAGTCAAATTTGATCTCTTACACAGGACTTTTCAAGCTTTTATTTTCATATTATTTCTCTCAAATTTTATTATGTTCCTAGAAGTTTAGTGAATGGCAAAAATGCAGAGAAATAAATGGATTAGGACATCTGAATTCAAATCAACAGTGACAATTGCAACTATTTTATTCTATACATCCATACAGATAGTCCTTCCTCTGAAGTAGCTGCCACTGAGAACAGGAGACTAGGTGTATATTTGCATCATTACAAGATTGCAATTTCTACCTTCTCATATTAATAGGAGTTCAGAAGTATCTGGGACTTATGGCCAAAATTTTAGAAGAGCCTCTAAAGCGACAATTGAGTACATGGTCAGGTCTGTAATTGTTTTGAATTTCATGTATTTATATTGCTGAATGATGATCGCTCCAGATCGAGGGCATAATTCTTCCACAGATTCAAAACTGAAGCAACAATTAAAAAGTAGAAATTAACATTTCCTGATATGTCAATACAGAGGACACATTATCAATGTCACTGCAGTCATAACCTAGAAATTCTTGCAGCAAGCACAGATGATGTCAAGGTCTTAGAAAACGTGCTTAGCTACTTTTTCAAAGAACAATTGTAGCACTTGGGGACATGGTTCAGTGCTGAACACAGTGGGGCTGGATTAAGAGTTGGAATTGATGCAGCAATTCTATGATTCTATGATTTACTGTAATCTGATTTAATTTATTGCTTGTATTGAGTTAAGAATTAAAGTGCACTTCTTAACACTTGTATAACATATAGAAAGTGAGATAAATTATCAACAAAGCACTCAAGCATAATCAAAATACCCAGCTGCTGCTGCTTATTATAATAATAACAAAAATAATTATAACAGTAGCAGCAGTTTAAAAATAACAAAACAATCTTTAAATATACTGTTGAAATTCAGATGAAGAGATGAGAAGTGCCAGAACAAACTTTGGATGGGATCGTTATCAATTGTCTACAAAAAAACCTGAAATTAGGAAACACTATCACTAAACCCAGTAGAGCACACACGCTGGGCACAAGGCAGTTACTCAGGATTCACAGCTGCCAGCTGAGAGCCTTACAAGACCTTCCCGAGGAGGGAAATGTAACCAGCCATCATCAGATTCTGTATTAAAGGTGGATATGAAAGGTGCAGCACACAACCGTATTTATTAATGCTGACCAAAATGATAGTTGGTATTAAAGCCTTTTTGCAAGAATCATTCTTTAGTGACTCACAAGAATACAGATCAGCAACTGTATGGAAACTACAATAAGAAAATTGATAAAAATGAATTATTTTGAAGAAAGATTTCAGAAAATATTTCAAGTGTTTTCTAAATACATATAATGCAAGAATCAACCAGATATACTATAAGTAAATAAAAAAAAAAAAGCAGACATGCAAGCCATCATGTTTAACATTGGAAATAATATAATAAAACTTTAACTTCCTTTCTCAGTTCCTGACTCCTTGTAAGACTTTCTTTTAAATTTAACTCTTATATTCTTTTTCTGAATGGGCTGATTTGCAGAACTAGCAGTTAAGGCCAACTCAAAGCAAATGTCATCAGTTCGGCAAAATAATTTGCTGAATATCCAGGTGTGACTCAATGGAAAAACAGCATCTTCAAAATTTGACAAGCAGCACTTCAGAGTAATAATCTCACAGCAGTCAAATTAACATGTATGTGGACAAACAAACTGCAGAATACTAGCTCAAATCACTGACTTTAATTTATTCAAGTTTTCTCTCTCCTTCTAGTCTTTAAAAAGTATGAAAGCATTGAAAAGCACAAAGCTACACTTGACATTTCAGATTTGATCAGGGATGGGAATTCAAATTTTTCAAGTTTTAAAAGACTAACTAAAGGCAAGTAAAGGCCTGTGAATTACCTGTAGCCACTTTTACAGCTCAGCTAAATTGTGCCTCGTGAAAACTCAAGTAAAATAAAATTTTCCCAAAAGAGATACAGAAATGGAAGAAAGAAAAATAAAGGATCTAAACCAAAACCAGCAACTAAACTAATAACCCCCAAAAGGTAGTGGTGGTGTTTTTGAGAAGAATGTACATAGATATCTCTAAACATTTTTTTCCTAGAACCAACAGTCTGCATCCTCATGCATGTTTCAGTACAGCTGCCTGACACAAGTCATAAAAAACAGGACAAATAGGATAATTTTTGCATTAGTCCAATATTTTTTCTTGGATGCTTTGGCCAGTGACAACCTAAACAGACCAAGTCTTACACTACAAAACTGACAACATAACTTTGTGCTGCTGTTACTCTCTCCCCCTAGGTTAGAAGAGATGTGCTAATTATATCTGGGACTACATAGAAAGTGTGATCCTTTCCTGGAATACTCACTAAGCAAATTACTGAGCTGTAGAACGCTATCAAGCTCTTTGCCAAGGTTATATTCAAACTGGTTGCTGCCTCTTAGCCAGGAAAAAAATCAAAGTCAATGAGAGCATCCTGAAACTCTATTATAAATTAAGAAAGGATACCTTTTATTATTTAAAAAGAAAAAAACCTAAATGCCTAGGAGGTGAAGTGAGGCATTGAAAATTTCTCTCCAAAGTAATCTGATTTTCTTAGAGCTTGTAAATACCTAAACACACACATTTCCACGTATGGATCCCTAGAGCCTGGAAGCTTGTTTCTAGTTTTCTAGTCTTGTCACACTCATTCCGAAAAACAGACTCTCTCTAAAAATATTATGCAGATGATTCTTCAAGCAACTTCAGTTTCCCAAGTCCCTACAGTTTTCACAGTTACAGGGATTGCTAACATGCACTTAAGACATTGCTACTTATCCATTTTTAACGCATTTTGTATTTTTCAAACTATGACATTATCTTTAGGTTAGGTGCATTCACCCATTGTACATTCATAAAAATTAATAACCTTTGAAAGATTAACACTTACTTTCCTTTTAAAAAAAAAAGGAAAAAAAGAAAAGTAGGTGAAACAATCTTTCGCTCTTGTAAAAGCAAATTCCAATATGAAAATCACTACTTCAAGCAGTTACATCTTGTGACTTCTGTTTTTCATGTCTTAAAGAACTCTTCTCTTAGCAGTGNCCAGGGTCAACCCACTACACAGTGACACATTATTATCATCATTAATGGCATTTTTTTATCAGCGCAATATAAGAACAAACACAAGATTTTGCTGCTGTGGACTTACATGTACTAAAAAGTACATGAACCATCCCATATACACAACTGAAGTACCAGCATTAGACCATATTTGCCAATACCCCAATAAAAATATATCAAAATAGAAACAAATTACATACATAATTTTAACACTAAAAATAATTTACAGTAAGAAAAATTGATATGTTCAAAGAAGTTTGCTACTTTCATAATTATTGAAGTATTCTGGCTTTCAGTATTGTATTTCAAACAAAATTATCTAAAAACCCCTGCTACAAGTAGCACTTAAATGAAATAGAAGTAAAGCCTATTAAAGAATATTTTCCTGTTATTAGTTTACTGCTCTTGGCAGCCTAAGGCAGATCCCTTTTTTTTTTGTAGCTCTTCTAACCATGTAAATGGACAGTGTTATCACAATAGTATACTGATGCAGCGTCCCATCAAAACCATAGCTTTTAATGAAACATCAAAGGTAGTGGACCTTTTTGGTTTAAATTTCCTTTGTTTTCAAACTGAGCATCCATCTAAAAGCAATAATTAAACTGTAAAGCTCTGATTACTCTGATTTCCTGAGATCTGAGTGTATCCACAGCTACATCTAAACAAGCAAGAGATCTCAGTTTGGGATCATTCCTAACATTTCAGTAAGGACTTCTAGTGAGCTGCTCAGTGACCATATCATCAAAATATCTAGATTAATATCTACATCTCGGAATTTTTCTAACTTAAGGTCTAACTCTACATCTAGTTGTGCCAGATCTTTGTCAGGTTGTACATGATATGATTTCAGAAGTACTCATGTAATCAATTACTGCTGTGACACATCTTAGTCTTCTCGGTCTTGACAGAACTTCAATAACAGCAAGGCAAAGTATCATCTTACAGAAAACAGTCTGTTTTCACTTCTAGTGCCATGCCTAACTGTAAGTTACTTTTAATAAGACTATTGGTCAAAAGAATGATTTGCCTGCACATTATTTGCACAGTGATGCACATATGAGAGACAAAATAAAGAGACTTCTGCCATGTGAAGAGCTCTTTTTCGAGGCTTTTTAAATGAAAATGTAGTATGAGGATGCACATATACAAGCACCCTTCAGTCAATAACGATGGTTGCATATTTTCTATGATTTTTTAAAAGGGGAAAAAGAAGTGAAATTTGCCATTCTTTATCTGTCAGATAAAGATTTTTCTATAATGAAGAAAATTAACAACGATATATAGGAAATGCCGTTCTTTCTAGCGCAAGAAAATCACGTAACTGTCAATACTTTGCAACTATTTTAACTCATACACATGCAAGAGCAACAGAATTGCAGCAACAATTCATGAGCCAGTATCAAAAATGTAGGTCAGAGTTATAAAGTAGCAGATGTTTGACACAGGAAAAAGTAGAACGTAAATACTCAGATACATTTCATCACTCTATAGCTAAAAGGTAAATTACAAAGGACAGTGAGTCTATAAACAAGTACAGAAATTATCTTCACAAAAAACAGACATCTTTACCTTTGAGGAGCTATAAAAATTCAACTTCATCTTTGATCAATGTTGTAATTTAAAAGACAGCCAGGGAGTTAACACAGATAGAGTAATACAGTTTGAGCAGTACAGAAAGCCAGAGAGTACTGGAGGATAGTAAAACCATAGGCACTGTGCTCCATTCTAGAGGAAAAATTTGAGGGCGTTTGAAATCTACTTTCCTTTGTGAGCACACATCTCTCCTCAGTGCAGAAACTTGAAAGTAATGCCTCATGAAACAAGTATTTCATTTGCCACCATTTGTCTTGTTCATCTGCATTTCCAAGAATTTGCAGAAGAGATTAGAAACCGTAACAGAGAGGAAAAGAATTGCAAGTCCCTTTAACAGATTTCTGTCATTAAATATCGTGGAACTTTAAAAGGGGTGGTTGTATGGCTACAAAACAGACTTCAGCTCAAAAATAGCTGTCTTCAAGGTTTAGTCATTCCAGAATATATGCAAGACAGGAAACTAGGGTAAATTAAGAAAGCTAATTTCCTGATTCAAGTTGAAAGATTTGAAAATATTCCATAGTGTTGTAGTTTTATTTCTACTCTTGGTGAACAGCTTGCATCTCCAAGCTTGCTGCTGGGAACCTTTTCCTCAGAGCAGTATAAAAAAGCAAAACACTGAAAGCAAACAGACTCACGAAGAATTTGTTTTCACGCATCACTGAAAACTGGTAGACATTTTAAGTTTGTTTACATGCTTCAGGAAGAGTATTTTCGTTTGTAATAATTTTCTCCCACTCTGAAGGGATATGACTTAAATGTGAACTTTAACAGAAGAGACACCAGCTCGTACTTCTCAAAGCCAAGTGATAGGAATACAGAGCGCTGTGCATTTTATCTTCTGAAGAGACAGGAGAAGTGCCTTGGGTATAGGTCTGAAATTGCTTAGGTGCCTTTTGTAGACAGACCTCTCTTCTGCAGAACTGGGATGCTATATTGGGAACAGAGAATTTTACTAAAAAGGTCTCAATGAATCACCAGGAAATAAATGAGCAGCAAGAAAATCTCCACTGCCATCTACTTTGTGCAAGCAGTTACACACTTGTACAAGGAGAATTTCCATGCTTTTTAATCAGGTTGGATTTATACTCACTTTGTGCTGATATAAAACCCAAGAGCTGTGCCTAATATTGCCATATATAAAGCCCTATTAGTCACAGACCCAATAAAGTCTTTCCCTCTAATATGCTCACTTTGCCTTGAATTCTTCCTTCATTTTAATGAAGGAACTACGATGAAACAAATCCCCAAGGAAAAAAAAAAGGGGAAAAGAACAAAAAAGGCACATTCAGCATAAAATCAAAGATGACAGTTTTCTAAGCAACTTAAGATACAGACTTTCTTTCTCCATGGTATTCTCATGTCATGGCATCAGTAAGTCTCTTTCCTGGAGTACCAGATCTTTTTCCATAGAACGTTGTTTCTAATTACTCCTTCCAACCTTCTAACACAGAGCACAAAAAAAAAAAAAAAAAAAAAAAAAAAGTGGCAAAAAAAGATGTTTACTACAATAATCCATCATCTGGATTATATCTTCACCTCAAATTTCTTATCTGAGAAGCTCATATCTACTGTTTTATCTCAGACTAAAATCATACAAAGAATAATATTTGTTCAAGCATAGCAGCATTGCCTTTCTTCCAAGATATGAGCTATCAACCTTACATATGACCTATTCCTGTTCTCTTTTTTTAAAAATCCTTTTCTTATAAATTAATTCAAGCCAGGCCTTGGAGAAACGTACAACATCAGATTTGCTACAGATGTTAAAACTGAAACAACTACTGTAGTCTCCTCGAGAAGACAACAGCTAAAGTGTAACACCAGCACCAACAGATCAAATGAGACATCTCATTCACTCTGCTGCTCTCAACTATCCCAGGCTTAATAGTTCTGGGTGAATAGCTAAACGAACTAGAGGTATAACAGCGCTCACAAGAAAAAAAAACAACCACCAAATTCATTTCCCAGAGTGTCCTAGTTCAAGCCAGCCCAGGGTTAAATTCTGATGGTAGTTCAGTGTGGTGGCACGTGCCTGTGGTTCCAGCTGGTGAGCGCCATCTGCTTTGGGAGAGTCTTGGTGGGGACACCGAACCAGGGAATACCATTCCTAAAGCATGACACAGAGGTGTCAAGGAAAGGAAGCCATGTATATTAAATGTCACATCTCATCTGAATGAAGCTCTTAATTTAGATACAAAAATACTTCAGTAAATATTTTTGCGTTTCTTATTCAGCATTTAATGACACTTCTTAGTTCAATTAGTCTGGTTGGATTTTTCTCTAGAATTTGTGACAAAGCTAAAATAGAAATTCTGAGCTGCCCAGTGTATGTAAATCCTAGGTTTTAAAAATGGTTTTTAATCTATATGAATGGTGAATGTTCACATGTTTTAGACTGAAATGAACAAAATATTATTCTGGAATGGCATTGTCTGAGCCTTTTGATCTATGGGCCAGATGCCTTTTCAAGTACCTGCCTGTAAACCAGTAACAACATTCACACAAGTCCCTAAATGCAGGACACATGGTGCCCAGATATGCCAAAGGAACAGAGCCCTGCTGACAAGAGGTTGAGGACATGACCTACATACCCCTTGAGAAGTAAACCAAATTTTACTGGAGAAAAGACTGAGAGGTAATGAAACAATATGAAGACAACAGGGACAATGAAAGAAGTAAAGCTATTGGGTAAGCCAAAATGTAGGCACAAAAATTATTTTCCCTAAAATGACATGTTTACATTAAAATTTCCAAGCTATTCAAGTAAAAGTTCAGCTCATAAAAATCTGATTAATTTTGGTATCATATACGGCCATTCAACAGTGTACAAGGGAATAAGAATGGGACAATGTGTGCAAAAGTGATGGCTCACTTAAAGTGCTTGGTCTCTACGTACTACTAGCAAAATTCTCCCAAACATATGAAGCTCCAGGAGATCCAGTCTTTTCAACTGCAGAAGTCACTTGCATGAAACAGGTCTACTTAAACACTTTGCATGAATGGTACAAAAACTTCAGGCATCTCCAGTGTCATTAACTGCAAGTGGAACAAATTGAATACTGTGTTGGTGTTGTACAATTCACTTTACACTCCACCATACATTTAATTGCAGTATTTAAGGATTTTTTTTTTCCAGAATCCTTTGCAAAATGTTGTATTATTATGTAAGAATAACCTTTTCAAAGGGATGGCAAAGGAACATAATTACATAATACATAGGTTATCTTGAAAATTCTAAGTTAATTTAAAACAGTAATAAATAGTTAAAATACATTGTGTATAAAGTACAAAGGAAATAGGCTTTAAATACATGTGAGAAAATTAAAGCTTTTTCTTGAGTTACATTAATAGAATGTAGAGTAGCGACGAGTTGTGCTTTTCATAGCTCAATTCATTTAAATGAGAATGTCTAGGGAAATTTCAAATCTAATGTTACCAAGAGAGCTCAACCTCACCTCTATTACCAGAGACATTACCAGCCATCATGGTAGGGGAGGTTGGAACAAAATGATCTTTAAGGTCCTTTCCAACTCAATATATTCTATGATTGTATATAAACGAGAGCAGAATTTGCTTTTTCTCCTAGAGAACATCAACAGAAACACTGTGCAAAATATGGAATCAACTTCCTCAATCATTAACATTCATTAAATCCCAGTAAGCTAAACCAAAGAACCAGATAACTTCTTGTTAATAAGGTATAAATGTGCAGGTTAAAAGGAGTTCTTAACCCAGCAGGACTAGCCAGTAAACGAGGAGAGAAGGTCTGGAGGAACAGCCCAGGTTATGAATGACCAAGCTGTGGCAAAGAGAGCAGACTGCACCAGCACGAAGGAGACCAGAAGGTAGTCTCCTGGTTTAGATAAAGAGCTATCAGCAGTTGAGTGGATCAATCAACTATGTCACAGTTGACTGGATAACTGGTGGTATAATTCATTAAATGAGTGTGAAAGCCTGAATGAGCCAGACCAGTATGTGGATGGGGAGGCAGCATATATTTGGCTCAGTCCAACACAGAGTATAAAAACCAAGCAATTAACCAAAGATTTTCAAAGAGAAAAATGGGCTTGAGCTGGCTTCAACATACATACTGAAAAGAAAATTAAAAGCAAGGCAAGTGGAATTTTTGTTTGCCATTTCTTGTATTTTGTTATGTTTTTGTTGGTTTTATTATTTTTTAAACACAATTCTCCTGGACCTATTAAAATTTCTTAAACACTTCCTGTTCATTAGAACTGTGCTGACTTTTGTATGAGCAGTTCTAGGGAGGCTTTGCTGTTATCCAGAATCATTTGTACAAAAGCACAGGTTAAACATCTATACTTTTCTTACATTGCTTCTTCATTTCTTGCCTTCTGTTGTATGTGGTCTCTTTGTCTTCTTAAATCACTTCAATAAATTATCCCCCCTCCACCAAGGAAGCAGAATTGATTTTCGGCATGATATCACCATCCTCGTAGCTGCTCTGCCTCTTCTTTATTCTTTCACTTTTCTTTGGAGTAGGCTAATGAATAAACTACTGTTTTATGTTTACACACTCGTTAGTAGAAATGAGACTTTGACATTTCAGACATTTCAAAATTTATATAGAACATTTGTATAATTTGTTAGTCACAGTTAATTATTCTAATCCCTACTCTGAAGATGCTGCGGTATCTCGGAACAAAACCCAAATGGTTTAAATAAATAATCACACAAACAGCAAGAGGTGGACAACGCAAAAAGAAGAAAGTTCTAACTTTCCAGAACCTTTTTGAATGGACAGACACATGCAATTTCTAGAAAGGTAAGTGCTCAGACTAATAAGGTATTACAGTTTGAGTGTTGCAAATGCAGCGCTGAGACTGCTAATGCACATTTCACATAGCAGAAAACTAAGTGAATAATTCTATAAATACATGATGTCTCTTCCCAGACAAGAATAAGAACTAGTTTGGGAGCATTTCAGAAGAAGATGTAATTCTAATGAATAAAATTCTACTTGAACTTCAGGCACTATACTGGGAATAGAAAGAAGGAAGCTACATTGATAATTTTATAGGAGATGTTCATTTCTTTTCATTAAAAAAAAAAAAGAGAGAAGGAATAACTGATTTTTACAATAAACGATGTTGGTTGTTCAATGAAGATGACATCTCATGCCATACAACGGGGATCAAGAATTCAAAGAGCCCCGGTAGCTTTAAGATATTTGTAAGAAGGAACAATAACTGCAGAACAAGATAAAGTCAATACATGAAGAATACAGGATTGAATTTTTTAAAAAAATTGCACTTACAGTACTTTAGTTAACAAGAATAATTGTTTAGCCAAATATTTCTCTTCCCCATCCACACATGCTTATTTGGTACCAAGGAACCACTAGGAATCATCGCTATTGGGAATCCAGAAAAAGAAAAAATCTGAACTATTTTGAAACTAGTTAGAATGTCTCAGGCGCAAGACAATCAATAGAAAGGTTGGGAGAGGAAAGATACCCCTGAAATACTGATGTGGCTGTCAAAGGCTAGAAAGCAGTTACTATAGAGGGCCTCATTACTCTTCAGGAAAGTTTTGAGCTCCTATTTTCCTCTGAATTCATATGAATATGCCATTTTGAAGGTATTGCTTAATACTACCAGCATATTCACATGTCTAAGAGCTACCGTGCCACTACACTACTAAAAAAAAAAAAAAAGGCATCTATGGAAGAGGATAAAAATCATGGAAACTCATGAGGAAACATTACTCACCATATAAGAAACTCTGGACTTAGAACAACCAGAAACCAGAGAAATAAACCCTAAATGAGGAAATCTGTTTATCTGAGTGATGCAGTGAAATTTGAGATGACACAAAATTTTAGGAGTAGCGTTTCATCTGATTTTGATTTTCACTACTGATCCACAAGCACAATCTTAATTTGTATACATCTGATGAAATCAAAAAATTCTGAGCAAATGCAGCTGCATGAGCTGCACATTATTTTATTTCTTCACAAGTGCATACACTTAGTTTATTTCTTCATATTTCAGATAAACGTAGACAAACACCCTTTACGGAAATAAAGAAATCTCTTCTGTTAGATATGTGTATGTTTACACTACAGTGGATTTATGTATATTTTTACACTACAGTGGATTTATTTTGACTCTACACTACATTATAATCAAATCCCCAAATTAAACAATTCATACAAAGTCTTGGATTAGCAAAATAATAAGCAATATATTAAATAAAATGTATTAAATAATGGTTACTCTGTCGAAACATCCCAGTTGAGCATATTTGGCTTAGTTGTGCTCTTTCCAACTATCAGGGCTATTTACATGCAACAAGATTACCTTAATTCNCATCTATGGAAGAGGATAAAAATCATGGAAACTCATGAGGAAACATTACTCACCATATAAGAAACTCTGGACTTAGAACAACCAGAAACCAGAGAAATAAACCCTAAATGAGGAAATCTGTTTATCTGAGTGATGCAGTGAAATTTGAGATGACACAAAATTTTAGGAGTAGCGTTTCATCTGATTTTGATTTTCACTACTGATCCACAAGCACAATCTTAATTTGTATACATCTGATGAAATCAAAAAATTCTGAGCAAATGCAGCTGCATGAGCTGCACATTATTTTATTTCTTCACAAGTGCATACACTTAGTTTATTTCTTCATATTTCAGATAAACGTAGACAAACACCCTTTACGGAAATAAAGAAATCTCTTCTGTTAGATATGTGTATGTTTACACTACAGTGGATTTATGTATATTTTTACACTACAGTGGATTTATTTTGACTCTACACTACATTATAATCAAATCCCCAAATTAAACAATTCATACAAAGTCTCGGATTAGCAAAATAATAAGCAATATATTAAATAAAATGTATTAAATAATGGTTACTCTGTCGAAACATCCCAGTTGAGCATATTTGGCTTAGTTGTGCTCTTTCCAACTATCAGGGCTATTTACATGCAACAAGATTACCTTAATTCACGTCTCCCATGAATTATGACTGCCCTAATGTTAGGAAAATACATAGTAGAAAAAGACAGACTACACCAGCTAGAGGATGTGTAATTATCACAGTCAGAGGAAATTACTCTCTTTCCATTATTTTCTAGGAGATATTTTATTTCGCTTATCTCCTTTCCTACTGTTTACAAACATATGGAGTGCTTACAAAATCTGACTAATTTGCTGAGACAAATTAATGCAACAATATGTAGGCTACATTATTTCAGATGTTGATTTAAACTCAAATACCAAAATGGAGAAGTTACATTATAATATGAAAATAAGTTTGATATTTGAGCTTTCCAACAACAAATACACATGGATTCTGTAGTTTATCTTTTCTTACCAGTAGCAGTATCTGCAAGTTCCTCAGTTTAGTTCCATTGAAACTGACAGAAGTTTAGAAGTACAGTTTACTTTAAAATTATAGCACAAGTAATTTTACTGATGATACAAATAATTCACATTTAAATGGAAATTTTCTAATGTGAAACATACGTGGATATTTGACTTATATGTGCCTGAAAGGCAAAAGAAAAAGTCTCCAGAAAAGCAAAGTACTGTGTTTCCTCTGCACACTTCAGCCAAGAGAGATTCATGTCACTCAATAGGTAGCAAAAACACCCAAAAAGCAACAAAACACATCTATGGAGGAAATCGCAAAAAAAAATTTAATAAAGAAAAAAAAAGTTGACAAGCCAGCAAATACCATTTCCAGCCTGCCACAGAATTTGCCTGGGACACAACAAAGCACCAACACTATGGAATATTGTGTGGGAACATAAACACATCCATAAATGCACACTTTGTAGCCCATACATGTTGAAGATTACAGTAAGAGCTCAGAGCAGCTCACTGAAAAACGTCAAGGCAAATTTTGAGAAAATCAGTATTCTGCTATGCTGGGGAAGCAGCATCCCAGGAAAGGACTTCTGTACGCTCAGAAACTTATCATTCAAAGCAGCAATGTGAAGAGCTTGATATCTTCAAGCTGGAAGAGCAGCAACCAAGAGGAAGCACCTACAGCTGGGTCCAGTAATCAAAGAGTCATAGAACGGCCTGGGTTGGAAGAGACCTTAAAAATCATCCAGATCCAAGCCCTCCTACCATGGACAGGGACACATTTCACTAGACCAGGTTGCTCAGAGCCCTATTCAACCTGGCCTTGAACACTTTCACAGACCGGGCATTCACAGCTTCTCTTGGCAACCTCTTCCAGTGCCTCAATGCTATTTTTAACTAGTATCTAATCTAATCCTACACTCTTTTAGTTTTAAGTCATTCCCCCTTGTCCTGTCACTACATATGGTTGTAAAGAGTCTCTCCCCATCTTTCACATAAGTTTCCTTCAGATACTAGAAGGCCACAATTAGGATGCCTCCAAGTCTTCTCTTTTCCAGGTTTAAACATTTCCTTAAAAAGCCATGTTAATTACGTTTACCACTGGCCTAATTATAATTTTTTGGTTTGTGAAGGAATTGTTTTTTCCTCACACAACTCTGAAAGTTTAGTGGCAAGTTGATTAACATAGAGCTTTGCTAATTAAATCAGCTGAAGGAGATTTAGGCTGACACTGTGCTAGGTGCTCAAATTAAGAGTCTGTCCCATTGCATTACATATAGTGCATTTATCACAGACAACCTAAGAGCCTGTTAATTTGAATTGGCAGATAATGGAGGAGGAAAATAATCTTTACAGTGGTATTTGCAGTAGATACACAGCACTGCAAACTGTAACTTCACAGGTTTCTGAACAATCAGAAAGGGTTTTAATAATACTGTTTTCAGTTTGAAATGAGAAAAATAAAATCCCTCATTAATACTTATGTGACAGTATTATTACCAAAGATCTGCACATATTTCTGTGTTGATAGACTGTTACTAAGTAATAAACCTCAGAAAAATCCTTTTAAGTTTTGAAACTTTGACTGTACAGTGTAAATAAAATCAAAGAAATTGGCTGTATACTATCTAAATAAAACATCTCTAAATTAATCTTTATTATATAGGCATTATCATCTAGATGGTGGTTCACACTTGGTTAGTGTGAAGCGTAGAAGTTCATGTACTCAGTTGCAAGTTCCTTTAGTCTTCGAAGTTTCTTGGCACTGCTAAACGCCCATAACATTCTGTTTTAACAGTTATCAATAAGCAAGATTATCAAGTCAATTAATAGTGTAGGTCTAGAAATTCTATTTGGAACTGCAGGGGCAGTTCCGTACGACTCTGACAGCATCAGTCAAGACACTGCTGTGCACAGGATCCACCGTGTGAATACAGCAGGACACGTGTAACACCACACACGACCACGCCGTGACTGCTACAACGTATTAAACGTGTCTAGATAAAACACATCACAGCATGCAGCGCTGGAAATATAGCTGGAATTGGTTTGCCAGGTCCACATGTTGACCTTAATGTCAAATTGATTCTCTCAGCGAATCCAAGACAGCCTCGGGGAGAATACTGTCCTTTCTTTCTTCGCTGTAAGTTCAAGACAGCCTGTCACCACCTGGCCCCCTCTCCTTGTTCACACCAACACCAGTGATTATACATGATCAGCCTTATCGAGAGAGATGCTCAGAGTTTGGATAAAGCTTCAACAAGATTGCTTCCTTGATATGCCTCAAAAGCAAGTATACTAATGCATCCAGAAGGAAATGCATGCCTGCCAACAAGAGAAGCAGGACACTGTTTTCCCATCAGATTAAGTGCTGGTTCCTCACAAAATTCCACACAAAAATAGTAGCGCTGCTCCTATCTAAGTCATTTCAATCAAAGTAGCTGTCCTCTATCTCGAGAAATCAATCCCTTCTCTCACCAAGGGAAAAAAAACCAGATAAAACAAGAACAGTTGCTTTAGAGTGCATGGAAAATGCTCCAGTTTTTGTATTAAAAAAAGCTCTTGCTCTCCTCACTGTCCTTCCAAATGACTGAAAGAAAAATAAAGGCAAAGGCTAAGAGTAGAGAGTGGAATGAATATTAATATCATATACTTAAGACTAAAAATCAGTTCAGAAATCGTATCTGAAGTGAATTATACTTAATCATTAAATTTTGCCCACAATTTGTGATACTAACACTGCATGTAATCTCACACATGGTGCTTAATTCAGCAAAATATGTAGGCAATAAAGAAAGCCTGAATGTTTCTCAATTATTAAAGTACCACAGTTAAAGATATTTTTTGAGTAAAGTACCTCCTAACTTCCACATGAGGTGCTCCCAATATACTCCAAAAAAAAGTTATCAGGCAGAGGTAAAATAACTGCATGCTGGCCTATAAGCCGAAAAAAAAAAGGTTCTTTGGATAAGAATGCACTACGGACTTTCAAGAAAGACCTCAGACCTTTTCAAGACATGACTCACAATTAAAATCAAAATACATTATTGTGCTAAACTTGAGAGTTCACACTTTAAACTCTAATATCCATGGGTGAACTGCTGCTTGTCTACTTTTCAGGTTTATAAATACAACTATTACCCTGGTCCACTGATTTACCTTGCAAAAATTATTCATTGTGTTACTGCTACGCACTGGACAAAACTTCAAAGGGCTGCTACCAATGAAAACATCTTCCAACCAGATCAGTCCTTCATTCCTTTCTAAGTCAACTCAGTCTACAGCAGATAAACATTAACAGCACAGGAAACTGCCTTTCTCCTCCATTGCGTCTTACAGACACTACAAAATTACTAAAATTTTGTGGACTTTTATGAGAGGGGAATTAATTAATGCATATAATTATCTCAAAGGCATGTGCCAAGAGGATGGTGCCTGGCTCTTTTCAGTAGTGCCCAGGGACAGGATGAGAAGCAGCCATGAACTAAAAGACAAGAAGTTTAACCTGAACATGAGGAAGAACTTCTTTCCATTGAGAGTGGTGGAGCACTGGAACAGCTGCCCAGGGAGGTGATGGAGTCTCCGTCTTTGGGGACATTCCAACCCACCTGGACATGTTCCTGTTCCTACAGGTGATCTGCCTTGGCAGAGGGATTGCTCTTGTGGTCCCTCACAACCCTTACTATTTGATGATTCTGTGATCACCTGAGGTTTCATAAAGTGAAGGTTTCTGAATACAACTTGACACTAAGCAGGAATTCAACAATTAAAATGTACTGAATGATTAGGGGTTTGAAGACTTGGGGTTTTGTTTTTACTTTGCATTAAATCCCTTTTCTAAATATAAACATTCATCAAATTACTATGTTCTACAGTACACGTTCTCAACATCTTCAATCTAAATACTTTTAACTTCACTTGCTGATTTCTTTTGTTGAGAATTTCAGTGCACGCTTAATTTTAAACACCATTGGGCTCTCCTTTCTGCAAAAATAATCAAACAAAGCATCCAAGGTGAATGTCTCTAATTTAGCATTTCTCTGACCAACACATTTACATTTGTGATCATTAATCATGCCATCCAGCTTAATGTGTTCATTAATCAATTAAAAAAAAACACATTGCATTATTGGTTTTAGATAGTGGATGACTTTTTTCTCCCTGAAACTGTCAATGTGATAACTTTACATTTTATATTTTTGTACTTAGAGAGTCATTGCCAAATATTGACACATAAATCTTATTCTTGTATTTTCCAACGTACTTGTTTAACACTGTAATACAGAATTTACACTATTCAAGCAGTTTTGAAAGGAATCTTTTGTTTCATTAAGACTTCCTGCTGTCAACAGCAACAGCTGTGCAAAAAGTTACTTCTATTTTGCTGCAATCATGTACAATTGACAGGTTTTGCTATCCTTAATGTTTTTTTATCTGGCACTGGCAGGCTGCATTATTCATATAATATATAAACTACCTAAGTACCCTTCAGCTGGTAGAACTGTTGAAGAAAGCTTGCAACGTGCATATTTCATGGGATAGTTTGGTGACACCCCTGATTTTAACAGCAGGACTGTTCCCTATTTTAAACATTAACTGCTTCGCAGTGCAGTTTCACAAATCAGCATCAGAACCCTGAAGTGGTTTGTCCAGAAGCAGAAAATGCTTGGAAATAATGCATACTTTTGTCCTGAGACTCAAGACCTAGCTTTCACTCTTCTGCTGCCTGCATTGACAATCTTCAGGTCTCCTTATTTTGCTTCGATCTCTTGACCATGTTCACTGTTTGAGAACAGTGCCAAGATAAACGCCTGCAAACACACACCAACAGTGACTGATTGGGTGACACCTTGGCAGCAAGTTTGACAATGACTTTTATTTTAAAACAGTAAAACATAGAGGTACCTTTTTGGTTTTGGGGCTCAACACCCTTCGCTGGCTTCCACAATCAAATGTGTACTCAATCAGTGAAGTTTTAAACATAGAACATTCAAGGTCCTTCATTTCAGGTTTTAAATTTGGATTTGTCGTGTGTTTCTATTAACATAAAAGGCAGTGCACCAGCTGTTATGGGCAGATGAAACTAGTTTCTGGAGGCTTGATATTTTCATTAACACATATATATATAGAATATACATATACAACATAAACCAACTCTTATATGGCTTTTAGTGCTTCCCTAAGGAAAGCATAAATAATTTGACTCCCTACTAACATTCATTATAAAAAAGGTAGAACTTCACTTTTCATATTTACCCAAGATCACTTTGTCTTCCAAAACTGAACTTTTGAACAGTTTGTTGAGGATAAAATGAGCTTTAAATTTTAGGACTCAATATAGCAATATTGAGCAAAAATTCCACCTACTTAGTATACTGTTTTTATGAAGGTCTTTTAAATAAATTTGTATTAAAAATACTATAGGCCTCACTTTTAAAACAAACTGCTTCATAATTATGAGCTTTATGCAATGCAGGTGATAGTGCTTTCTGTTTGAAGAGAACGATGGACCATTTTGCTCAAGTTCTCATATTGTTCTCATTATGTTCTCGATATTATTTCAATCCAAATTCTAAGAGTACTCTAAATGTAGTCAGAATGGATTCTGGACCAGAAACTACTATTTTCTGCATTAGAATATAGAGATTTGAAATTAACTCCAAACCAAAGAGCAGCTTGTTTCTAGTCCTGCAGCTAACAATATTTTTCTGATGCTTTTATAGCTCAGTTTTCAACCGGCCTGTTAAGCTCACATTTTACCCCTCCAACACCTCTCTCTTATGTGAAGCATTTTGGCGAGTTTATTAACACGACTGAACCCTCAAGCATTTGCCATAAACATACTCTAAAGGAGTGAACAAAAGAGAGAAGAAATAAAGAAAGAAGTAAGGGAGATAAGATCATAGAAAAAAAATGCACAATTGGGAATTGTTTGAACTCTTGTTTTATGTACTATTTGACGTTTTTCTTGTACTCTATTATTCCCTCAAGAGATTAAAATGGCTGCAGTCCTTTATGTAATTAATTATATTCACAGGGATTTTCTGAGAGGAGGTACGGAAGGTTATACAGAATAAAACAGGTGAAAGCAAAACTAGCTGGCTGGCCTTCTGTAGTTTCTTATATATGAATTTCCAAGCTTAAGCACATTTTATTTAATAGAGTATTCTTACAGTAAGGTTTAAGCTAACAGGGAAGACAAGCAAGATGAAATGATACACAGAGAGCCAAAGAAACTGCAGATGCCACCAGAGGTACAGCTGAACACTTACAGTCCTTTCAAAGCATCACAACAACCCAGGTACCTGAATGGCTGCAAATCAATTTTCTGGCATAATTCCAACAATTCAAAAGAGTCAAGTTGGTTAAGCTTTCAGTGAGGACCCTAAATACATGCAGCCTTCTATCAACTCACAAATATACTTCCAGAGACCACTTGTAATAACACTTTTGAACAAAAGGAAGAAAAAAACCAATTCAGCTTTTAGGTATCATTATCTTTGTTGGCCATTGATTATACAAGAATTCCTCTGCCAACAAAAATGCTCCAGACAGCAAATTCTCCCTCTACACAGCTAAAAAAAAAGCTCACTCCAAAAAAACCCCAAAAGCCAGAAACAATACAACTCCCAACCCACACCACCAAAAAAAACCCCAAAACACACACACACACTCACTCTACAAAAACCCACAGCACTCAGTGGCAAATCTGATAATAATAATAAACAAGCCAAAAACCAAAACAAAAAAAACCCCAAAAACTCATCCACCCAAGAATGAGCTTCTGACAAGGAGGGGCTTTGGGTTTTTTTGGGGACTTCTGTTTGTTTGATTTGTTTCATAATTCTGAAATGAATGTGTTTTCATCCCGAGGAAGTTCATCAACCCAGAAAACTCCCTTCTTTGATTTAGGTAAAAAAAATCTTAATAGTTACTTGGAAACACTTCTATGAAAAAAGCAACATTCAACCAAATTATTAAGAACTAAGTGGAAAGGAAGGCATCTTGGAAAAAAGGTATTTATCTATATCCTGCCTCTCTCATGCCAAGTCATAAACCCCATTTAAACTCGTATTACCTTCACAGCATATACATGAGCTCATTTAATAATCAAGCTCTTTTTCTTCTCCGCTGTCCGGCAAAACTTACTGATTGTATAAGAAATACATGTATTTTGCAGCCTTGCAGCCTTGAGAAGGAAAAAATTGGAGTTGACCTGTTTCTGCCATGAAGGAAAGTAGGAAAACAGCACTGATATATTTCTACACCATGGAAACCATAATCCACACTACCTACTCATGAAAAAACACAAAGAACACCAAATACCCATGAAAGTTAATACTCTTGTTAATATATGGATAATAAAACCACTTTCTAACGCATACAAATTTCTGCACATCTATCCTCACTTTCAGGTCAATCTCTCTGCTCCTGCTGCAGATAAGAGCATTAACAAAACTTTACAGGGAAAGCTGAGCAATACAGTTATCAGCTGTTCAAATAGTTCATAAAATTTCTTAAGTCTCAACACAGGTGTTTCAATATGAACAGTTTCACAGCCAAAATTAAAGATAGACTTTATTTCAAAGCAGAATAAGCCTCCCTCAGAAGTAATTCTTACAGGCAGCTGCCAAATTCACTGTGGAATGGAGAAACATTCTCATTAAGAGAAGTGAGGTAGGACCAAAATAGCCAAACGTTCAACATCAAAAGAGAACTTCAAATCTTTATGCAATCTTATTTTCTCTCTTCAATTTTTAAGTACACTCCATGAATTCTCTTCAAGTATTTGAAGATTTATTCCTTTCTCCTTTACATATATATATGTTTAGCAAAACACATTCATAGAAATCATAAAAATTATTTCTTTTTCTGTTGCCTCTGACACACAGGCTTGAAAGTTAAGAGTCCATTATGGAATGGACTCTCCAGTACAGAGGAGAGGAAAGAAAGCATCTTCTGGAGGAGTTTGTTTTCAGGAATATGGGTCTGCCAGTCTAAATTAAATTTCAAAGTCAGGCCTACTCTCATGGTATCCTTCAAAGTCTACAATCTTGATAATTGTTTAAAAATTAAAATTCATTAAACTAAAATTGTGTGGGACACATTAAGACTAGCAAGTTGCTTCTGTTTGATGCTGAATGCAACTGCTTAATCAATACCAAATATAGCACGGCAATGACTTAAAACCTGAGGATGAGTTTATCCTAAGTTGAAATCATTATGTTTTGTACTAAACATCACAATCATAAATACATATTAGTATTCTGAAGATTTGTTACTCTGGATCTTCGGTGGTTAACAATTTTACTAGAAAATCAGTATCCAATACTGTGATACCTTTAGCAATGTTCATTTGCAATCTTCATGTAACATTTATGTGACCAACCAGTACTCACAGTATATAGAATGCCAGTAACAAGAGGGGCAGTACAGAACAGGGCTGATGAAGATGATAAAGCTCTTGAAACTGGAAGATATTTATGGCATAGCTATAGCACAAATTTCAGTGCATATTCATGTGAGAATGGATCCACATGGAGCTTTTCCATCCCACATGAAAACCATTTGCCCCTAGTACCACCCTCAGAACTGCCCCACTGGAGTGCCCCTCCAAGGGTTGTGGGTCTTCTATCTTTTTTTGACTATAACGTATCTTATTATTCCAGTGAGAAAATGTCAGCTGCTACCTTAGCTGTGAGAAACTATATGACTTTAATAAAATCTACAAATATATAAAAATCTTAAGGCATCATCCCCACATCCACAAATGGAGATTTTCCTCGGGCCTCCTTTTGATGTTATTATATTTATAAAAGCACTTTTAATTAATTTTTACAACAATGGCCAGATAGAGTTCTAGTTGAGCTTTCAGCTTCCTAATTTTCTTTCTACATGACTTAATGTCCTTGTATGTTTCCTGAGTTGCCTGCCCCTTTTTCCAAAGGTCATAAACCCACTTCTTAGTTTTTTCCCAGCATTCTTGCAACAGCTCTGTGTTCAGCCAGTCCAGCCTTCTTCCCCGCTGGCTCATCTTCTGGCACATAGAGATGACCTGCTCCTGCACCCTCAAGGTTTCTTTCTTAATGTATGTTGAGACTTCCTGCATCCCTTTGTTTTTGTCCCTTCCCAAGGGACTCACAAAACCACTGTTCTGAATAGGCTAAAATCCACCCTCTGGAAGTCCAAGGCAGAGGTTTAGTTCATCGCCTTTCTTACTTCACCAAGAATCAAAAACTCTACTATTTCTCAAGGTTTCTTTCTTAATGTATGTTGAGACTTCCTGCATCCCTTTGTTTTTGTCCCTTCCCAAGGGACTCACAAAACCACTGTTCTGAATAGGCTAAAATCCACCCTCTGGAAGTCCAAGGCAGAGGTTTAGTTCATCGCCTTTCTTACTTCACCAAGAATCAAAAACTCTACTATTTCAAGGTCACTGTGCCCAAGATGGCCTCTGACCACCACATCTCACAGCCCTTCTCTGTTTGTAAACAGCAGGTCTAGTGGGGCACCACCGCAACAGGTTCATTACCAGCTGTGTCACAAAGATCTCTTCCACACACTGCAGGACCTCCTAGACTGACTTCTCTCTGCTGGGTTGAGTTTCCAGAAGACATCTGGCAAGCTAAAGTCTCCCACAAGAAACAGGGCTGGTGATTGTGAAATCTCGGCCAGCTGCTTACAGAATAGCTCATCTGCCTCTTCATCCTGATTTCGGGGAGGTCTACAAAGGACTTGCATCAGGATATCTTGCTAGCCTTGCTCCCTATTCTTACCCATAGACACTCAACCTCATCATCACAATCCTTGAGCTCTCAAAACACTCCCTAAATTACAGAGCCACCCTACCACCACCTCTTTTTCTCGCGCGTTTGAAGAGCTTGTAGCCATCGATTGCAGCACTCAAATCATGCACATCATCCCAACACTTCTCTGTGATGGCAACTACGTCATCTCTTTCCTACTGCACATCACACAGCATTCCTATAGAATAACATGAAGAGAAGAGGAATCAAACAAAATTCAAAGTCTACATCAAAATAGTTTTAGGAAAAAAGTCCTAATTAAATTGATCGCAACTACAGCATATCAAATTTTAAGCCACCTAAGACTGTACAAATAGCTTATAACACACTTTCTGATTTTGGAAATATGGTTTAAAAAGATACCCTTGACATTAAAAGAATGGAAGGCTGTTAATTCATTCCAAAGTTTCTACAGAAGCAATCCTCTTACCATCTGTTAATTTCCAAATTGAAAATTTGGAAATTCAAATCTAAGCCCAGGAAAAGAAATAAAACACCTAAGTGATGTGTTATGATTATTCATTGTTTAATGATTCTATAAACTGTCTTTTCAAACACATCTAATCTGCCAGTTGCCTTTATCTGTGTTTTAGATGTATTTGTCTACATAAAATTCTGCTCCTGCCTGCCCTTTTGTCTTACTTATGTTATAAGCCCTCCAATGGAGCTGACTAAGATTATGCTTAACTAGTGTTAACTTAAGTTACCAGGGGCATCACAAGTGTAGCAGACAACAAAAAGCAGTCAGGTTTTCACAACACAGAAAAGTAACATGCATTGAAAACATGAGTCTTCAAAGCAGCAGCAACAGAAGACCAGGTGCACACACAGTACCAGTATCTTTGTTAGGGATAACAGAATCCCATCAATACTCACAACATGAGAACATCTCTCACATTTCAGAATGCACAGAGTGGACTTACATACGGTATTCTTTGACTATTATTTTGTTTTCACGTGGGTAAAAAGAGTGATTTCATTACTAATTCCTGCGATCCATACAAGTTCTTTTTCTTTGTTACACGCTTGTATATACTCCGAAGTCTGCAATTTAAAATTTGAACCTTCTTATTGAAACCACATAAATTATTTGAAGCAGTCCTACCTTGTCTAATTACTCCTCTGCAATGACCCAGCCTAACTTGGATCTCTTGGGATCTCTAGCAATGCACATTTTCACAATAATGACCTACACAGCTGCCCAGACCCCCTACAGTCCCATAAACACCTAACTTCTCTCACCTTCTCCTTCAGTTACAGACTCATTTTCTAAAGGTACAAGAATGGAAGTATCATAGAAGGATGAAAAGCAATAAAATCAGGTTTACTGTTTATTTGACAGTTTTCCTGACAATCAATATGGAACAAATCTTCTAGAAGAGTCATCCAATATACTTGTGTCCAACCCATTATTTATAAAAATAAATGTGAGCGTTTTAAAGATATTGAAACAATGTATATCAACTTTAATTGTTTTCTATTTCCTAATTCATGAGGCATTCACATTAGTCTACTCATGGCAGAGATATTTTAATATTTTGATCAGCACAGAAATCTATTTGGAAAAGGACTATTATTAATTTGAATTGATAGAAACTTTTTTTTCTAAAATGAGAACACAATTTCTGAAGCAAATTAATCAAATTCTTTTTATTCAACAGTATAGGCAGTTGCAACAGATTTAGGCACACATTTTTAAGATATCAAGTAAAAATAACACAGTATTCTGCCATGCTGTATATTCTAGTGAAAAAAGAAAGTTAAAACAACAATCAAATCTTTTTCCTTGCCATGAATTTTTAACCTGAAGTCTTAATTTTACTTCAATTTTATAGCCAAACCCCACCCAGTTATCAGCTAAGTATCTTTGTGACCAAATAGGTTTAATCTGTGACACGTTTGGCACTGTACAACATTGTGTAAAGTAGCAAGAAAGTCTGGTTCAGTTTAAACAGTAACTACATAGTCTATTGAAGAAACATAACTCAGGGACCTAATGACATGTTGCTTGAGAATATAAAAATATGTTTTACTTAGTGTTTTTTTCAGCACAAATTTAACTACAGATCTGACTTTCATTCAGAAAGAAAGAGATGAGAAATAGCTTTGAAATGACATTAGAACACAACAAATAGGGAACAAATAACACATATTTAGTCATTCCTCTATTTTCATATGAAGGATACCAATGCCATTTTAAAATTCACACAAAAAGAAATTATTACACCCATGAGAGAAAAAAAAGGCAGTTATGTGCACTGCACATATTAAACCCAAAGATAATTTGCTAACATCAAAGATCATTAACCATATGCCGAGTCCAACACAAAAAAGATCCTAATTAATACCAAAACCCTGAAAGAGTAGGTCTGACCTATTCTTCTGTGTGATAGCAGCCTGAAAATTGACAGGGCACAGTGCTGCTTTTTTCCATTTAATTGCTGTGGAAGTCATTTAATGCACACTGTTGCATATGCAATATTAATAGTAATTGAACTTGAAAAATATCCTTTCTGACTGCTGGCTGTTTTGCCAGGATATGGCTGCATTAAAATCAACCACGAGAGTGGGCAATTTAAAAACTGTTGAATTTCTGAGTTTAAAAGGCAGACTTTTTCATGGTGAGCTCATTTAAAAGGCTTACCCTGTCCTCATTACTCCATGAATTCTGTTCAGGTTAAACACACAGCACAAGCACTAGTTGGACTGCTTTGCTATTTTTTCCCCTTGTCTACATCTGTACTGTTAGTGACAAATTGCACAGGGCATATGTAAGAGTCTGACAATTGCATCTGCGGACTTTTGGTAGTATGTCAGCAAGATTTTTTTCCTTTCCAACAATAGGGTCTCATCCAACATCAACTTCCTAGAAAATCTAGATGTTAATTCACAGCAGGGACAGAGAAGTCCAATTTCATTGTCTGAAATGTAACTCAATCACAGAAACTCAAATCTTGTTTCATCTTCAGCAAAACAAGAAACAAGGTTCCATTTTGCTGTTACTCTCAAGTGCTGCCAGGAAGGATTCAGCCAATAAATGTTTACATGCACTTCTTGATAGTGGAAACAAGCTCGGATTTCAAGTAAACAACATGGTTTTTTGCTGATTTCAAGGAAGACCAACATTCAGTCCACAGAATATAAATGCCAAGTGTTACTGTAATAGTGAAGTCACATTTTTTCTCCTTCTTGTTACTAATGCATGTATGAGGGATTATTGCAGAGACTTAAGAGTCTCTCTAAAACCTATTCATCTGCCAGATTCAAAACATTATCTGTTTCTGCTCTTTGGGTTGTTTGGTTTTTTAGGTTTGTTTTGTTTTTGCCTTTGTTTGGTTGGGGTTTTTTTGTTTCTTTGTTTGTTTCATGAAACATTTCCCACTATTACCAAGTTAAGTTATCATACAACAAAAAAAGAAACAAGTGATGAAATTGTACCAATATGATAGTTTAATACTTCATAATCTTCTGTTTCTGTAGTAACTGCAGAAATTTTTCACCATAGGGCCTATAAAGAAAAAATTAAAAAATGTACTACAACCACAACACCTCACATTAAAAGTACAATACAGGATTAGATCTTATCTTCTCCTAGGCTTTCTCATCCACATTTATTTTATATTTCCAGTCTTTCATTACAGTTATTTGCGACCAACTCTTATTTAACAAAATATTGAATATAGCTAGCAAATGAGTACAGTGGTTTGACAAAAAGGGTGGGGTTTTTTTTCTTTTATAATAGGCTCATAATAGTTTAAAAGAAGTATGATTGTTGAATAACAAAACTCCAGGGATAATTTTCAAATAATGTAAGCAGCAGGAAATACCTTACCAATCTCTACAGATACACCAGCTAAGTAAAAATAATAAAGTAATTTTTATTCTCAACAGGATTCTTTTTAACACAGTATTTCATCCTGAAAATTACATGCTTAATCTAAAATGTCTCTTAATTCATCTGATTCTTTTTAACACAGTATTTTGTCCTGAAAAATCACATCCTTAATCTAAAATGTCTCTGAATTCCATCTGATGAGTTGAATGATGTCACCACATGAATTGATGCAAAATTCCTTTCTTTGTAAGAAATATTTACCAAGTTTTTTTTCATCAAACTGTTCAACAGCAACTTACTACCACTGAATTTCATCACAAACTATGTTTCACTAAAACGCATTGCGCATTAGTGTTTTATAAAGGCACATATTACTAAATGACTTCAATCTACTGATTTAAACTGGAGTCTGCAGTATGAACTAGTGAACAATTGAACATTTTCAATTGATTAGAAAGAGTTGGGTGCCAGTTGTTTTTGGTTTTTATGCCAGTATACATCATTATTCCTATTTAATCTCCCAAAAGAATACCTGAAGAGAAAAAATCCTTAGACCTGATGGCAAAAAAAAAAAAAAAAAGCGCCTTTTGTTTTGAAACGTAAATCAGCTGTTCTTTCATTATTGGTTAAACATCAGTCCAAAGCTGCAAATACTACACTATCTTGTGCAAATATAAAAGGCCATAAAAAGAAAAGGATAAGGTAAGCATGTATGTCAGAAAGTTACACAATCTGAAGTCTACTAATGATATTCAGGAAAAACAAAGGCAGTTCAAACTGTATTTCAGTTCTCTCCTACAATTCTTCTTTCTAACTCAAAAGAAACATATCTTTTGGAATGCTGGTTTGAAGGAATAGCTAAATACTATACTTGTACTAAATAAAAGAGTCTTCATTTTAATAAAATTTCTAAGGAATACTAATTTTTTTCCTCAGTAGAATAAGTTTTAACTGCCAGGTATTAAAAAATTTAGTGTTTGAAGGCCATGTTTTGCTTTCAGTGCCTGCAGCTTTTTAGTTTCTGTAACAGAAGTATTAATTTCAATGTACTCAGCCCTTCAAGAGGAAGGCCCATGAAAAGCACAAGGTATCTGATTGTACCTTCATCAATGTCAACAGCAACAGTTTCCATTATTTCAGCTGATTATAGATAGATAAAGATCATAGAGCTGATTAGAGGTAAAGATGGAGAAAAATAGGTTTTCTTGAAAATACAAATAAATATCAGTACCAGGAAAGGCATAATTTCAAACATATCTTTTCCCCTACAACACCTCCCCTCCCCTCCGCCCCCCCCTCAAAAATGCTGACTCCAGCAGCCCAAAGGCTCTCTGAAAAGGATTGTATCCAAAGTAAAGCAATGACCTTCCCAACAGCACAGGACTTCAGGACAAAGTCACTGAGCTGTACCTGTTTCTTTCCCACTGTCACAGTGGGATTCTGACCAAGTGCAATTTTTGGTGGCCAAGGAGGGGCAGGGAGAGATGGGCACTGCAGCTGGAGTGGCTTTTCACTTTAGCATAATGTTGAGAGACACAACAGGCAGGCAAATGCACACCGACCACCATGAACAAAGCAAATCATTTTAGCCCAGTTTCACCCAGGCAGGCATACGTGGACATCACTGCCAAGTGTTGAAAATGCCACAGAGTAACAACTGGCCCAAAATGAGGTTTTTTGTAGGTAGGTTTGATCCAAGATCCATTTAAAATGCAGCATCTCTCTGCTCCTCAGTTCATTCCTGCAGACTGTATATCCCTAATGTTTTGATTTCAGAAGGGCATAATTTTCTTTTTATCTCCTTCTAAGTAACATAACTTTTAATGTCTTGCTCTCTACAAGTTTTGTTCATTATCCTTCAAAGAACAGCTCTAATTAAACTGCTTAGATTATTCTGGCAGCATTTACAAAAAAATACATTTAGAAAGGTCATTTCCTAAGGTCAGTGAAATAATACAAGAAGATAACAAGGATTCTTTTTTTTCATGTTCTTCTCAGCATTTTCATGCTACAGTCCATCATTTCCACCACACATACTGTTCATCCAAACCTGTTTTTTCTTCATTCTCTTTCCATAAATTCCTTTGGGGAGAAAAATAGCATGACATTAAATGCCTTAAGAATAATAGGGATTCTAGTGCAGAATGATAAACTTAAGAACATCTGACAAACTGGAGCACAGAAAACCAAATGGGTGGGTACAAGACTCAGTTCCAGTGGGTCAATTGTATTTGTGTGAGACTGATCCTGGGTTTGATTCCATCCAGACAATGTTCTATAGCAAAGACAAGCATATTTCTGACCTAATAGTCTTCATACCATTTGCTGGAATAAACAGAAATGGATTTCTACAGGAATCACCTTAAAGTTTTCAAACTAAATACTTGCTCCTAGTACCTCCACCATCTTTACCACTGATTTAGCATAAGGGAATAATACTGACAATGTAATAATGTTTCTAGATTTATCAAATACTTAAGATAAAGGGAGCAAGCACCATCCACAAATGTAGACTCAGCTAGTACAGTTTACTTAAACAAGTAAACCAGCCTACTCTTAGCACAAATACTCTCTGTGAGAGATTAGAGAGTATTAGATACCATCATATTCCATATAAATACCTGATTTTCTTTTATCCACCTGCATGTCTTCTGCCTGCTGCAGAAGAAATAAGCAATCTTTTTTAATTAGCTATGAAGGTGAGCAAGAAACATGTCAGGTAGGCACTAAACTAATCAATATCACACAAAATTAATACAGTCTGGAAGCCTGGAAAACTGTACACAGATTAGAACATACTCCGACACCAGAAATCTGGAGGGAGCTTCATTTTATATGCTGCTGTTGTCTCACAGGGGCTAGTTGAGTTTTGGAAACAAGAGGAAACCTCACATTATTTTTCACATTTGACATTAAACACTGGCTGTTCTTGTGCAGTTCAGCCTTAGAATGAAGTCTTAAATAACAATTTGGATCAAAGTGTTGAAAGTGCTAATTGAACTGGCAAAGATACAATGCTCACAATTAAAAGACATCTTCATTCGGTTCATGGCCAGACCTGTAGCTGGAATAAAACTGCAGATGCCAGCTAATGATTGGAGCCAGTTCCTCTTGGAAACGCAGCACTGCATTTCTTTCTTATTCATTGGAAGGGACTACTGACCTCACATAGTGGTTCTTGAATAGGACCACTGTTTTCTTCTTTTCTCAGCAGCACAGATTCTGCCACAATTTAAACATTTAAATACCCAGATTCAATTTTCAGGAGACATCCTTCAACCGTGATGTGCAACTCCTCCTGTTGATATGCAACTGCCCCATTACTCACAGATACACGATTTTTTGACTTGCCTATTGAATTTTAAGTGAAATGGAAATACAGCCCTTGCCATGACTGCATTCTTCACTTTAGCACATTAGAAGGCATATTATTAATAAGCTGATTAGTACTAATTTGCTGAGTGTTGTGCTTTCACTAGCAATATTATATGAACCACACTCAGTAGAAAACACTAAGAAAAATAAAAGGAAAACAACTGTTAAAACAAAGGCTTAAAATACTCAAGTAATAAACAAGTTGTTAAGGGTGTACCTGGGACACTAGGTGTCTTCACAACTACTGTAACACTCATTCAGCACTCGCTAAGGGTGAATTTTCATAAATATAATTCAGAAAATGAAAAGAAACCCTGTAAACTTGAGAGAAGAATACCTTTTATTTCTCACAAGAAGACTGCTCTCAGAGAAATGTAAAAGCAAGAAGTCAGAAAGCTTTGTATACCTGAGCACCCTTCCATGTTTGGATGCCAGCAAGTTGGGACAGTTAATTCCTGTACTCTTTGTCCACATAGAAAGTCATAAAATTGCTGGAGAACAGTATCATTCAGGATACCAAACATGCCAAAAGTAAAAGGGGGACAGGGCAAAGCCTGACAGATAACTTCCATAACACAAGTGACAAACTCGTTTATCAAGAGTCTGCCTTTTCTAATCATTGCCCTAAAATCTTGTGAGATGCATCAACTTTTTCCATAGGTCCTGAATCAAGAACACCAGAGTAAATATGCTGTCAGGTTGTAAAACAAGAAACTTGTTGACCAAAAAGAGACAGAACTGTATATTATGCATTCCATCTTTACTGTGGTAGACTTTAAAGTGAGTAGTAAATCTGGTGTGCATTAAAAAAATAAAAATGCTTTAAAGAAAGAAATAAAAACTAGAATTCACTTAATAATGAAACACATTTAAATAAAGCCTTATACATCTCTTCTTCAGTGTGGAGTAACTGAAAACAACAAGAAAAAAGCCAACCCTCTTTCACAAATGAAGCCTTAACTCAGTGAGATTTTCTGTTTCAGTGAAATTAGATGTAAATATCAAAAGCTGAATTGAACAAAAAATCTATAACCATCTTGTATATAAATAAGAGCAGAATTCTCCCTTTCAAAAAAATCTGAGTGTTATCTTGGTTCTGTTGTTGCTAAACTGAGTGCCAATTTCTTGTTCTCTTTTAATAGGTGCTAGGAGGATGCCTTGGAGCTCAATATTATTCTAAGATTCATCGGGGATTCAGTGAACTCAAGGAATGTTACAATGACCCCAAAGGCTTCAAATGGGTGGTCAAATAACTGATTTAAAGCTACAGCCTGTATTCAAGTTTTACTTCAGTGTAATCCTGCCAAGCCAGTTAATACTCTCCTGACTACACACCTGTTGAACAAGGCAAGCTCCCATGACCTTGTGTAAATCTCAGAAGATGAAGGACTAAGGTGCAGGTCTCAAACACCCAGAGCAGGAGAGCTGTGGAGTCAACCTTGCTGGGAAAGAATAAGGTGCAGCTGGAGAAGGGGGACATACGGAGGCAGGGCAGCACTTTTTGAGGATGAACATCCTTGCTCCAGCTCTTGGAGAAAAGCACAACACAGCACAGGGGCAGGAATGACACCAAGAAGTGGGCATGGACTGTAAGGGATCCCGGAAAGCTCTGACCCATTTCCAGAAAGGTGTGAAAGAACAGACTGTGCACGATAACTAATTGGAATGGAAAGTGAGAAACCTGTCTTCAGGGTGGGAAAAGCCTCTCTACAGGGAGGTACCGCCCCCCAAGCCCAGGGGCATACCCCAGGACCCTGGACACCTCATCACCTGAACAACACTGGCTTGTGATTGATTTCTTTCTTCTTTCCTTTCTTCCTTTCCATCTTACCCCTTTATCCAAACTGCCCCTATGCTGGGGGTCACAGGAGGTCAGGGCCCAACATACCCATTTCCATGCCAAGTGTGGAATTTACTAGTAACACTTGGTGAGCTTTTGCTGAACCTATCTTATGGAATTGGATACTATTTTTCAATTTTTAATTTCTTTTTATCAGCATCCGCAATGATGTTTTTGCATCTACTCCAGATTAAGGAGACCTTCCCCCTGCCACTCCTTTTCACTAAACTAGCAAGATTCAGGTAGGAGTTCTCTCCACCCTCATTAGTGTTTGGTAAGTAACGAGCACTAAGATTTACATACACACACAGATACACTATAAAACACTTATCTGTAGAACACTGAAAGATTTACCCTTAAATTTGCACTAAGTGTACATAATCCATGAGATTTAATGTATATGAAGCATAGCTATCTGCAGCACAAGAGGAATCTGTTCTGCTGCCCTGAAATTGAAGTGAAAGTGTTGGCTTTTTACTGCTTTTTTATTAGGAGACTTTTAAGTCATATTTTTAAAACAATTTTTAAGCTTATATTTTAAAGAATTAAAGCTACACCAATACTATAGTTTGTAAGTCCTGAGCAGCAACAAGAAAAGGCTAACGAGTCTCCTTCCCTTCAATATTTTCTCACTCTCTCCACTCACAGCATTTTTTATCTTTGCTTAGAAAGAGCAGCACCTAGATGCAGTTAGCCTCTGGTAAGATACAGGTAAACAGAGTATCTCTAGAATAACGTCAATATTTCAACTTATTCATTCAGCACATAATGTCTTTTTTTATCTACTTTCTTCTAACAGATATTGAAATTAGCCTGTTTTCCCAATACCACTCCTTTGAGATCTTATCTCATCCTATCAGGTCCAAGAATGGCTCTGGCAATTTCTCAATTCTGACTTTTAAAAGTGAAACTTCCCAATAATTTCCTTGAAAATCAAAGGGTTGAGGGGATTGCTTGGATATGTGTTTGCTTCCAGCCTAGTCAGCAACTGAATTTCTGAAAACACATCTACTTATTTCTCCAGATGGGCCCCTGCAAACATTCACAAGTCTGCAACAGATATTGCAGTGAGCTGCCTTAAGGACCATTTAATTCCCTAGAACATGGAAAGATTTAAAGCAGATTAAATCATGTCATACTGCTTCTTCCAAGGTACTGTTGGGTGTAATCTAGTGCAATAAAAACTTCACGCTCCTGTAATGGCTGAATGTTACTTGTAACAGTTTTCCATTATATATAAAAGTATCATTTTAACATGTGACATAACCAGGGAGATTAAGCAACAAAGAAACACATGTGTGAACACTAAAATACATAAACCCGACTGCAGTATCAGCTTTTGTACATCACCTATTTGATGGAATGGCTTAAGCCTTTGCCAATTGCATTTTATTAGCCAGCGATGGGTGATTCATCTCATACAAAGGAAAAATATTCTCCTTAAACCCATAGTTCTGGTATGCATCTCTTGTATTTCTTCCTAACTATTTCTGAAGCTATTTAAATTTTGTCAGTTCAGGTACATATGAAACTGGCAATACCACATGCTATGACATTTAAACAGAGAGAAATGCAAGTTTTTTCTGAGTCCATCTGAACAACTGAATATTATTTCTTTAAAAAAGATCTCACTAATTAATTTTAATTCTTTCTGTGACCAGGAACAGATAAAAATCTGCCCTTGAGCCAAAAGAGCCCCAGTTGAATAGAAACTGGGGAAAGAACTAAAACATTTGAAACAGGGACAGAGGTATGAGTTAAAGAAACATAGCAAATAAACGTCTGCTTTCACAACCTTTTCTGAGCCAAATAGAGCACATCTGTGTGTACTGGAGAGCAGACAGTTGTTTTACAAGTAAATAAAAAAACCAACTGCAGATTATTCTCTATTCACCATCTATACACTTGAGGACAGTATTTTTTTTATACATCATTCATATATGAATGTAGTGATTTCACAGAAAGCAGTATTTGGGACTGATTTTTCACCAAATTAAACAGCACAGACTGAACTGGTTGCAACATTCAAGATGCTTAACAAAGGAAACAGAAGGGAAGCAGCAACGCTGTGGTGGGTTCTGACCCCTCCTTGCCCCACTGGCATTGAGGCACCATGGTTACAGATTAATTAAGCCAAACAACCTTATTCCTCTGCTGAGAGTAAAACAAAGAAAGCTGCATGGCTAGACTTCCTAAAAGAGATCAGGATGTATTCCCAACCATAATGACTATTTGGTACCCCTCCACACACATCAGCACTGAAATAACAGTCTACATTTCAAAGAATATACCTCTCATTTACATTCAGATTTTCAAAAGGTTAGTACAGTAAAAAGCCAGATTCCACTTGTTCAACTCACTTAAAAGAAAACCCATTGCAGATTATAGGTATTAAGCATCTTTAAAATATCTGATCCCTTGGCAAAAGTTGGCTTCCTTCACATAAGGAGGACGAAAGCAAATCAAAGCCAACAGTACCTATTTTCAGAAGTGCACGTGCCAGGACCCTCTGTAATCTCTGCAGAATAGAGGAGTTGGAGCACAGCAGGGCTGCTGGACTATGCCAGCCCCTGAGAAGTAGTAAGAATACAATGGCTATTTGGGGCATTTTGGCACAGAAAATAAGAATTAATTATCAACAAACTGGTTTCAGCAAAGCCAGTCAAAGGTTCAGCTCCTAAACACCTTCGATTTGCACCCTCACTGAGCTTTGATTCACCCTGAAAAAATATTTATTAACAAAATGAAGCGGTAATAAAATTTTTATTTCTCCGTTTTCACTTTGCACAGTGACCACACATTTCAATATGCTGCCTCAGGAGGAACAAGCTTCCTCAATAACCTAAGGATACCCAGAGCACACCTGCTTTTCACTCTTGCCACCTCAATTTTTCCCCACACATTTTTTTTCTTTTCTCTTCCACAGTTCAGTAAAATCTCCATTTCCCCCCCTTTGTTTAGCACCACGGGCTAACCTGAAACAAAGACATGGCTGCAAAATCACCCAGAAATGAAGAGGATGTCACACATAAGGTGGGCACAGGGTATTGCTGGGCTTGTTGTTACCCTTGGTTCACCAAGCAATTCTGAGGTCCTCCTGTTTAGTTGTTCATATCAACAAATTCACACAATCACCCAAAAAACCCGTATGAATCACTGAGAAGTCAACAATACATGAATTAACCATTTTGTTTACCATTCACAGCACCAGGTAATTTGTCTCCCCTCTCACCACCAAAAGAAGTTTTATAAATATCCGTAACAACTACTGCAAATACGTTAAAGTGTCATTTTGAAATTACAGAGACTGGGCCCCACTATAAACCCCTGTTTGCCTGTTCTAGTGTAGAAGGTGTTTTGATGCTCTCCGAGCAAGGGCACAGCAAAAAAGCCAGTGATAACACACCCCTCTGAGCAGAACTGTGGTGGATGGGAAGGCTTTTGTATGGAGACGAGAGAAAAATGTTCTGCTGCAGCTCCATCTCCAGCTAAAGGGGAAAGGTGTTCGTTTGCAATTAGATGTGACTCAGCAAATACAGGCTCTGTTTTCTAAGCGCTGCAATTTGTCTGACACTTGGTATCTCTGGTTTTCAACCAGCTTCCACTCTCACAGTGAAAACTACTTATTTTCAACAAGGAAACTGTGACTATAAATCGACCAAATATGATCATTCATAA
Organism: Grallaria varia; assembly: GCA_013396735.1. NCBI lineage: Eukaryota > Metazoa > Chordata > Aves > Passeriformes > Formicariidae > Grallaria > Grallaria varia. The sequence goes on along the minus strand of VWZG01011810.1, from coordinate 30,288 downwards.
ATGACAACATAAATGTAAATGTATGGGAAAAATGTTACTTTGGGTAACATACACTAGCTGGCAGCAAACCAATCCTATCTTCCTAAGAGAGCATGTGGAGACAAAACATACCAGAATTTTTTGATACTTCTCTGCTTCTTTCCATAGAATCTATTAATCAATATGGACAAGATATTGAAAAATTCCATTCATAGCTATTTCTTCAGCTTGTAAGCGTCACATATTGACTTCTCTAGTGATTGAACGAAGTATTGTTTGTATCAACATATACAGCAGAAACTTAAGAGGGAACACTACAAAAAAATTGCAAAGATAAAACACAGTAAAAGTAAACACTAATAAACATGGGAATTATGTGAGATAAGCAGTAAGATGAGTAAGTAATAGCACAAGAAAAGGCAGAGAACTACAGTAGCATACACTACTTTATACACTGTCATATTTATTCTTCAGCATTTCTAAAAGAACTTGCCCTCCAACATGTCTGAAATAGCAAATATAACAATACACATCTTAAACCTTTGCACAATATTAAGACTGAAGGATGGTATGAAAAATCTTTATGCTTTCTGACAAACATATTACTCGACTTCCAGACAGAGAATATTTACAGATCTGACTCTTACAAGACAGCTGGCACAACCATTGTGAAAAACTAGACAATGGTATGAAACACTGTTTTTGACTAGTGGCATAAATGAGATTTCTTTGTCTGCAGAGTGGTACATCATAAGGATTACTATCTGTGAATAGTTTTCTATTAAATAATATTGAACCCACAATCTCACAGAAAAAGGGATTACAATTTTGGGTTAAGATACCCTTATATTCTGTCTCAACTACAACTCAATAAATGAAACAGGAAAGTGTCAGCATTCTAATTTTTCTAAACACAAAGAATATATTAAAATGTCAAAAGTAACTCCACGGCAAGTCTCCTGGACAGAAATGCATTATACATAATGCATAACAAGCAGAATTCCAACTGTTGTATTACATTTAGACTGAATTCTAGAGATCTTCAAGATTTACCCGAGAGCACATGGAACTTCAAGAGTATTTGAAACTGTACATTAGATCAAAACTAAAATAAGTCTTCACTGAAGGTCACAAAAGTTTTTATGGCATCCTTTCTTTCCTTCACTTCCTTTTTGGTGTTTTCCTTCTTAATCTCACTTTCCAGAAATCAGAAACATAAGTGATAATATATCACAAAAGAATCTGTTTTTAGTTTTTCTGGATTTGTAAATTAGGTTGATGATCTTAGATATATGGAGCACTTTTAAATGTATTAGTCCAGCTAATAAGATAACATAACAGGTATCACACTTCCAGGGCATAATCATAACTAAATATTAGCCCTAAGATAGCAGAAGGTCCCATATAATCTAAAACTTTTTAATAATTAAAAATAAAAATCTTCCCNAAGTGTGGTTACCCTATTCTGGTTTGTTTATCGTGGGGAGGTTGTTAGGGTTTTTGTTCTTTTTAAATATATCACAGGAGTTCAAAACTTTCCTGTCAGAAGAAAATGCTTTCTTTCGCCAAGTAGCTTCTAGTTTGCTGCATTAGGCTCTTGCTTATAAATCATCAAAATACAGCCAATAAAGCCAAACACATTCTTTGAAATAATGAAGTTGTATCACTGGTTTAAGTACCCATTACGCTTAAACACAGTCCACAACAAAAGCACACAGTTCTTCAGCTCTAATATGGTCACAAGCCATATCTAAATACTACTTCTGTACCTCGAATATAAGTCCTTACAAGCCATTAACCAAACAAGCATCATTATCCACACTGATAGAAATCAGAAAGCTTTCACGGTCCAGAAAGCTCAGACAGGAAAAGTACGACTTCTAAGCAGGAGACAAATGATAAGAGTTATTACCCATGTATTCGTGAAAGAATAATATTAAGAACCTACAGCAAAAAATGTTCCAGAAATAGCCTACTAGCACTCTGCAGAGCTCATCTTCAGTCGTGGGGGAAAAGAGGGACACTTGTTGGATCTCAGCCTGAGATCTCACAAGTGAGAACATCTTCTGGCTACTTGCCAGAGAGAACACAACAATGGCATGGCACTGAGACTCACTTCTGAAGTCGTACAAAAAAAATCTACACTGTCTTCACATTGTATGAAAAAAACTAACATACATCAACTATCACATTAGATCTGCCAAAACCAAAATGTCAAAGTTAATATAAAAGTGGACAGGAAAACACAAACTTCAGAATAGTTTTACAAAGTTAAATTCACCTTCAAAAATGTTCCCCTTTATATTTTGAGAGACTGATTTTAGAGCAGCAATTTTTACTTATTCCATCAGAATGTATGTAGTTAAATGGACAAATACACCTCGATCTTACTACCTCTTCTGCACTACAATAACTCTTAATCATATTTCCAGTTGATTGTATCTCAAAGCCACACCAAAATCCAGCTTAGACAATGGAGAAAAGAACATTCATTTCAAAACCATAAACTTTCTGTACCTTTATAGGCATTGATTCATGAGTATCATTTTAGACCAAGCTTAGAAGTTACATGCAGTTTTGAAATAATGGCGATAGCTGTGTATTTTCCTCTTTCTAACAATACTATCAAATAAGAAAAGGTGATGTTGTGTTAACATGGTTGAACTCATCAACTCATATTTTCTTGCAATTAGGCCTGAGGACATGCACCATCATGTGAGATCTTCCAAAACCATCACCATGACATAATGCAAAGAAGATGCCATCACCCCATGACAAGGAACAAAAAACATCAGCTGTCCACTTCTGCAGGAAGTACTGTGCTCACTGATTTCAGTGCTAATACATGAAACAGAGTAAAAACTCTTACAAAAAAAATACTCACGATGGAAAACTTTGTCGTGCAAGGTTGATGCTTTGTCTTAGCTAAGAAATTCAAACAGCAGGATATTGGACTCTGCTTTTGGCAAACACAACTAGTCCTGCAAATCTACTTTGTTAGGTCCCACCAGCGAGTTAGCCATATGTTTGCAAATATGAACAGCCACAGGCAGAACTGCTTTTTGCTGAAGGAGATTAAGGCATAATCTCTCTCCAGTAGATGGCATATTGATAGCACCATATCATTTTTCTAAACTTCCATCATGTGCTGTTGAAAAATTACTCTGTGCTCTACACAGCCAGTTACAAAACAAGTGACTGCTGAAGAGAGTAGCCCAGTTCTTAATATAAGTCTCCAACACTACAGGAGAGTTTCAGTCTCCTTTTTAACATGATAACCAATCTGGTATCAAAAACAAAACTTCACTTTGCAACACATATTGGACTTAGGTGGAATTTTGACTGGAATTTCTTTCACATTGACCATTTTCATCGTTCAGTTATATCAGAACATAAATCATCACGGGCCACAAAACTGTACTCTTACCAAAGTGCATCCACTCCTCAGAATCATAGTTTTCATAATCAGTATTCACATGCCAATTTCAACTTGTTGATATTCCATCCAACTATTTTCTGAAAGGTGGGAAGGGACTTGAATTATTTTATTTTATTTTAGTTATCAGGTATGAGCTACATTTCATTTTTCACACCAGTAATATTTGCTCAAGAAGTTGAGGACTCACTTTTAGGGCTCTACCTTGACACCCATGAATTTCAAGAGGTTCTTAAGTTTTCCCAAGCTCTTTTTAGTGCAGTATAATCTGCAGGAGCTCATGCAAGACACAAACCTGCATCTGCAAAGGCTGGTGCTGGTTTTGTGCTTCCTCTCCATTTTAACTTTTCTTTCAAGGATGCATCACTCCTTAATGAGCATAAAATTATTAATCCAAATTAATTCACACTTGACTTGAGTTTCCTTAGACAGCTCATTAAATCAGAAGAAATGAAGCACAGTATATTATAATTTTCCTTGGAGTTTTATATTCCAAAGCACATCAACATGGTTCACATGGACCAACACTGTAGAATCCCTAATCAGAAGTGCTACCAAAAAAAAAGTACACCTCTTGTGCCAATAACAACCCACTCTAAAGGAGGGAAGTAACTGAATAATTGAAGCGATTTCCTGACCTGAGGAAATAGCACGAAGCTGAGTTAGGGGAGGTTTAGGTTGGCTCTCAGGAAAAAGTTCTTTGCCCAGAGGGTGGTTGGGCACTGAACAGGCTCCCCAGGGCAGTGGTCACAGCCCCGGGGCTGACAGAGCTCAAAGGGTGTTTGGACAATGCTCTCAGGGGCAGGGTGGGATTGTTGGGTCCATCCTGTGCAAAGTCAGGAGTTGGACTTTGATGATATTTGTGGGTCCTTCCAACTCAGGATATTGTGATTCTGTGATTTCTCTCTGCATTCAGGTTTTTTTCCACTCCAATATTTTCAGTTATTATTTGCTGTGTATATAGAGAAACGAGCTCCTGCTGTCCCTTACTTGGAGTATGTATTAGGCACATATTTTTTCCTTTTTTTTTTTAACATCTCAGTGAACAATTAAGCCTTAAAACATGCAGTACTTTTGCAGAAAGCTGCTTTGATTTTACACAAAGATACCAAGAATAAGCCCCACAGTTCCCTGAAAAATGTACATGCATATATCCTCTGAGAACATGTTTATTGGACTTATTACTGTGTTATTATTATTATAACACGGCAGAAAAATACCACAGACAAAATTCGGGCTCAATTTACTTATAAGAAACTGGAAGTTGAGAAGCCTGAACTGAGAGTAGTGTCATAACATATCTGGTCTGCACCCAACATTAACTTCCCATCTGTGCCCAGCAAGACAATGAGATGGAGCGTCTCAGCTTTATCTTCTCTTTGCTGAACATATTGTACAACAAGGACAACGCAGCATCTCTCAGCAGCTGAGCAGAACACACCACCTTATCACAACTCCACATGGTCAAAGCAGGTTTTATTTTTTCAGCTGCAATAGATTTTTTTGTTCATATTTTCCCGTCTTTATTATACTTGCACAGAAAGGAATTCTTCTAGATTGCAGCAACTTTTTACACATTTTACTGGCATTGAGATAGCACTGCAACACCTCACCTGCATTTCATAGAAAATAAAAAAAAAACAACCCAAAAAGCCCTCAAGAAGCCCCAGGTCTGTATTCAGATATAGAATCCCAAACTGAAATGAGATTGTTCAAGTGCTTCTAATTTTTTAACACTCTCTAAGGGAAAACATCAGCATGTTCTCAGTTTGAGGTGTCTGCCTTTCCTTCCAATGAAGCAGAGCCTACCTGGTTTTACTGCTCCATATATAAAGTTTATATTTGTTACATTCTTGTTACATTCCATAAGCTGCTGGTCAAGCTATATGGGAAAAAGTCTTTCTTAGCATTAAAAAAATAAAAAAATGAAAGAAATAAAAGGCCTAAACCCACCAAGAGAACAGAACACTCGGTATCTTTCAGAGGATGGGGAGGGGCAGTGGGACAGATAAGAAACAGAAGACCTCTGGTCTAAACACCCCCGTGGGAGCAGAAATCCGCGCTGTTTCTCCTCAAAAGCACTGAATTCAGAAAAAAAAGCAAACAAAGCGGGAAGAAAATAGCTCTCGGTACTCACCTAGCGCCGAAGAGCAGCGCAGGAAAGAGAGGCAGCAAGTAATAAGCGGAGATGAATTTCATAGCGGCGCTGCTGCTCCGACCCTCGCACTGCTCCGCACCGAGGGCGCTGCGTGAGGGTCCGAGCCCCGCCGGCTCAGGGAGACCGACAGACACAGACAGACACACGGAGGGCGTGAGGAGGGACGGCGTGAGGAAGGAAGGAGGGCAGAGCGGGATCCCAGCGCCGGGAGCGATGCCCGCCCGGCGGCAGCGCAAGAGCCCGCCCAGCGGCGGCGGCGGCTCCCGCGGGATGCGCCGCCCGGGGAGGGACCACAGCCCGACACCTCGGTGCGAGGGGAGCGCCGGGCAATGCCGCCTGCCAGAGAAGAAACACGCAAATAAATAAATAAAGGGAAACCTGCAATGAAAACACCGCCGGTATTTTGCAGTTAGCGCCTTTGTGTGATGTGAATATAAACGAGAGAGGTGACGCGGAGAAAGGAGCTGCTCCAAGCAGGTGTCCGGCCCCAGCGCGGCCCGTCAGGACACCCAGCCAGGGGTCATTCCTGCCAAGCGGGAGCACATAAAGCTGCTGTTGAGATCAGGTGTATCAAGTTTGTGATGGGTAGAGATGTGATTGGTGCCAGTAAAGAAACAAATGGGTTAATTGCAGCCCCATTAAAAAAAAACCAACCCAAACGGATTAGTTCAACTACATCCCATAAAAAATTGTGGAGGACTGGGGTTAGGGGTCATCTAAACGTTTATCAGGGAATGTATGAATGATGGAAGGCTGGGATCAGGTCAGCTGAGTCTTTATCAGGGCATACGTGAATTAAGGTAAGACTGATGTTAGGTCATTTAGACTCCCTAAATTCTTGTAACCTTTGTCAGGAACTACATGAATTATAGTGAAGTCATTAATGAGATAGTAAATGAACAAAAAAGATGTATTCATACGATGTAATGAATATGCATGAAATAACTGTATAAACACCTGACATACTCTCCATCTCTGTGTGTGTGTGGTGGAGCAGAGGCTCCCCCTCACCCAGAGCTGTTTTGCTTTTACCATAGAATAAACTCTTACTCGAAAAGCCATTTGGGTTTGAGAATCTGTTTCTCACAAGTTGAAGATAACAGCAGAAGTAGCTTCCAAAATAGGGCTTTGAAACATTCAAGTCATCTCTAAAAGCCTGAAGCAACCGATAAGCCCCCTCAGAGAAATAAACACTACTTTCCTGTTTCCTGTGTTTGTATTCACCTGATCTCGATCATCAGTTAAATAAATCAGCATTGGATCCTTTCAGTGTTTAGGTATTCCCTACCTTGACACAACTGAAGTTTGTCTGATGGCAAACTATGTGAAAACATCACATTTAAACAGGAGTCATCTTGCTATGCAATGCCCAAAAAAACAATCAAACAAACTTGTCTGCAAGTGAATGAAATGTGGTCATTGCCAGAAAGAGTTTTGGTCATCCATGATCTTTTTGTTCATATGAAAGGCATCCAGAAACTACACTATACATCACAAGCATAAAATAAAAATATCCATAGTTTCACCTGATGTGCCATTGTGTTCAGCTGTTTATTCAGGAATAATGTTAGATTCCAACAAAGCAAACAGAAATTCACTGTTTGAAATGAATGAAAGACATTTTAAAATTAGTATTGTCCCCTAATAAGATATTCACATGGCATACAAATGGACTTAATAAATTACCTTATTGGTTACATCCTTCAATGACAAACTGAGAGGGATGGGAGAGAAAAGAAAAAAAAAGAAAAGAAGAAAAAGCAATATACATAACTAAAAAGGAATAAAATAATTTATTTCTGACTCTTTTTCCTGTGTCCCAAGTCTAGTATCTTTATTCAGCATACCTGGCAGCAAGTTCTAGTGACTCAAATTAAATGAGTATTTATTGTTATTTTGATGCTACATACCAGCATGAAAGAACAGTCATGTTACCATGGATACTTATGATAGCATAGCAAAAACGTCATAAAAAGAGCAGTTAGCTTGTAATTTTCTCTTCCGGAAAAAAACCAGTGTTCCCAGGCTACTAGGCACCTCATAGTCTTGTATAAGCAGCTAATACTTGCTTCATCTTCCTTTTATATGCACACATACAGGGTGGAATGGAGCAGAAGATACTGGTGCATCAAGGCAGTAAATTATGCCTGACAATGCTGAATGAACTTAAGAAAACTTTGGAGATTTTGCAATTTGAGGAATTTATTTTTTTAATCCTATTACTGCTCTGCCTCTTTCTTGGGGGGCGGGGGGTGGGAGTGGAATACAGGGGCCTACTGCTGCATCTTGGTTTGGTCTCAGGGGGTCTTACCATGTTTGCATGGGAGAACATCTCCCAGCTGAGTGGCTCTGGTGCGGGTAGTCTGCGGCCACGGTGGTGCTCCATCACCCGGACGCCACACTGTCATTCTTTGCATCATTTCTCCGTCCCATTCAGAATCAATTGCTCGCCTAAAAACATAAAAAACATCCTTTTTCCACCTCATATACAGACAAATGACCTTGATCTTGAAGAGTTGCGGGGGTTTTTGGGTTTTGGTTGGTTTGTTGTTTTTTTAGAGGAGTAATTTGCATCCTAATGATAATATATCTATACCAAAAAATGGGAGAGAATCGTTTGCAGATTTTTCTTAAACATAGACTGTAGTCAATTTATTTGGTGCTGTGCACACTTGAAGAGATATCAAATATTAATGTAGAACAACTTCAAAGATGCTGGATAGAAATATTCCATATAAATACATTAGACATGCAAAACTCTTTAGAAATATTGTATTTTTACTCTTGTAATTAAAGGCTTTCCATTTCTTGGCTCACATTAATTAAAAGTCGTACTAAATAAATAATTACTCCTAGCTTAGCTAGCAAAAGTTAATTATATATGCCATTTTACAAAAAAAACCTTGCACAGAAAATATAAATAAGAAAACAATGGAAATATTACCTCAAGTCATTTCAAACATTCATCACTCAGGTTCTTGCAAGTTTAGCTAAATACACTGATAGTGTAGGAATATTACTACCTACTTTAAAGAGGAAAATGAACCAGCTGTCTCCCTTTGCAAAGTACAGCACAAGCTTATGCTTGCCAGAGCAGAAAGGCATCCACTTAAGTCTGTATTTCTGTTGTAACTACTATAGCAGGGGTCCTAATCTTAGTTTCATTATTTGGAAATAGTGATAATGAAAAAAGGAATCATGAAATGATGGCATATACTATATTCAGTTCCTTTGAATGTATGTGTTGGAGAGAATTCTATAAATATACTTAATGAAGAGGACCATTAGCATATCTTGCTGTTTACTTAATGAAGCTAATTAGCATATCTTGCTGTTGAACACTAAAATTCTAAATGTTTAAGCCTTCAGAAGGCTTGAACAAATGACTTTCAGAAGAATAAGAGTACAGCTGTTGGATAAAATAGAATTAATTTTATTTTAGGGTAATTTGCAACTGCAATTTTTGAGTTTCTATTTGGGAAAAAAACCCCTACAACTAAAGCAAAGCTCTGGATAGGACTCAGCAATTCTAATTTCATGTCCAGTGCTCTGCGGAGCGGAGCAGAGTGGGATGCACAGCTGTGCAAAGAATGCCAGCTTTCGTGTGTACCTTTATATCAGTGCATGCATATGCATACACACACAAATGCACTTTTGTTTTCTGCACTGAAGTACCATTTCAGATAACTATAACAGTGACTTGTTATGTTTTACACTCCATACAACATACTACATTTCTATGTCCTAAAAAGACTAGCCAGGCACACTTGAGTTCCCAAGTAATAGCACGATCTCTGAAATACTGTATGATAAAGAGCATCTTAAATAATGGAAGAAGCAGAAAACCACAGACATCAGTATTCCCTTTTTTAAGGATAATTGCTATGAAAAAGTTAACATTGCAGACCTCAGTGATGCAAGCAGAGTTCTGAGTCAACAGCGCTGGTTGAGTAGGAGCAGAAAGGACAAGTGACTTAAAAGACACACTGCTTCAGCTCTTATGCACACTTCTCTCTCCCCTCAAACAAAGATCGCACTGCACCTTTGAAAATAGATTCAGCATCCCTTTTCCCAGTTTTTCTCTGGTATTTGCCACTCCGTTTTCTCATTTTTTTCCCCCAAATAGAAAGTTTTTCCACCTTTAGAAGTGCTCCTTTGTTTAACTCAATTCTGATCAAACCTGTTAGGCTACCAAAGGGCAAAACATTCTTACCAAAATAGGAAGGCAAGGAATAAGTCTCAATTTCAATGTGCTGGGCCTAATATTTCATATTCACATATAAAAACAAAATCAGCATAAACACATACACAGAATTAGAGTGTGTGGCTTATCACTGCTCTTGATTGAAACCTGTCAAATTAACGATACCACTTTGTAAGATGATAGCGTTGGGATGACTGATTCCCTGCTCAACCTTTAACATGCATGCGCGTCTAAACACTGAAAATCCCCTTGCTCTGAATGGTAAAGCCCTGGAGACTTTCTTGCAGGGCAAAGGAAGTTACGTGAGTGACACGAGTGTAAAAAGTGTGGAGAGTTTGTAGCAATGTCTTCTTCAGGAGTATGTATCTCACTTTCATTTACAAGTACTTATTTCAGGTGAGACAGGATATTCATTCACAAGTAAGCACATAGAAATATTCAGCATCATACAGTTAGTTAATCCAACTTTCACAGAAGAGGAATTCTTATATGCCATTATCTCAATTTTTGATGCATTAAACAATTAATTTCTAGCAGTAATTTTAATACCATATCCACAACAAAACAGTGATAGAATACTAGCATGCAACACATTTGTATTCAGCCTAAAAAAACAACTATGCAGTTGGTGAAGGACAGTGCCTAACTAATTTCAGTATCAAGAAAGGAGAAAAAAAAAATGCTGGCTTACCACAGTGCTGGAATTAGAGTTTAAACAGAGTTAAGTTTCTGCAAGGGTCCCTTTGGAGGTCATTTAAACTTTGGATAAGGTTTTTCAAGGTAATCCCTTTTAAATCGAAGAACCAGACAATTCAGAATTATGTTCATTAAAATAATAAAGAAGTAAATTTAAGTAAATTTAACCTCATTGTTAACCCTGGTTAGACTTCCAATTCAAAATGTCATTTGAACTATTAGCAAATAGATGCAGCCCACATAGACGTGCTGTTAAAGTACAGAGAAATTTAAGAAGCACGTGATTACAGAAAACCCCCCCAGGTTTATTTCATTCTATAAAACACCTCTCTTTCCAGTGTCCCAACTAGTATGATTACGTACCTCATATTTAACATACCTGGACCACCTTCATTCCACACTGAAGGCCTGCATTTTGTGGAGTATTACAGCTGCAGTAAATCTGATAACAAGACTTGATCCAGCCACTATGGTAAGCAGTTCGAGGATCTCAGGAAACAGAAGAGTAAAACCAGCTCACTCAAGAATTTCTGGACTGCCCTGTGTTGACTACAGAGTCAGTAGTGGTGAATCTTATCATCTATAAATTCACGTTTAAGCTCTTTTTACACATCTAAAGCAAGTCATCCCTCGTAACTTGTAGCTGGGGTCACATTAGTGTGACCGTAGTGTTTATTTAGACTCCACTGTACCAAACACTTCATGTCCAAGGTTGCAGAGAAGGCGTCTTTCATTTTGTAGCTATAGGAATGGGAAAGTAACCAAACACACCTCCAGAATCACCAAGGTCAGTAAGTTAAGACCCTCTTTGGAAACAGTGTTTCAGTCAGCAGTCACTGAAATTATTGAAACTCCTTTCTTAGCATTTCAGAGCTGAGGTTTGCTTATACGCACCAGGACAAATCTGTCTTCTCGTACCCAAGTTCAGCTCTGTTGGAGTCAGCATTCATTCAAAATTGAAGGCAAAAAAACCCAACATGCATACCAAGGTGATTTGACAGTCTACATACAGTCCATTAAGGAAGTATTTATTGTGCTACTTGGTAATCTTCCCAGACAATTTAATTTCAATTTCTCTGAGGCTAATTGATTTTAAAACCGAAAAGCCTGGGCAACAGCATTTTAAGAACACTTTTTAACAAAACGAGGCAGGAATTTCAAACACATCTGAGTAGCCCTGGAGAGGTCAGGAGTCATTCTTACTGGTTTCCCAGTGGATGGACTCATTCTGGACACTGGGTTCAACAGACTTCAGAGGATGCTAAGAATTGCTATTACCCTCTGCTTTCCTCCCCCTTCCCTTAATTTAAAAGAGTACAGCTGGGCTGGTTCCTATGCTTTGATGTAGGGCAGGTGATCTCTCAAAGTGTATTTGGATCCTCATTGATGACCAGCTTTAAAAATAAACCAAACCAATCAACTAACAACCACCAACAAGAAAGAGAGAGCCATGTGTAGAAAGAAATGAAATACAATTAAACCAGTTATGAAGCATTTGGCTTTCTGTGCCTATAATGAGATTGAGTGTGATCCAAGAGAATAATTACAACAAAGTCATTAGGATATTTCAGTCTTGAACTTGACAAATGTCACAGTCCAAATATCAGAGTTACTACTTGTACAACTCATACCCTTATACCCAAAGCTTATGCATTTTTTATAACTCCATATATAATTTGGTAACATTTGCGTGTTGGGAACCTGTGCTGTGAAATCATTTGAGACACTCAGGGGGCTGCAGATGTGTGGAAATCACATAGAGAAGCTACAGTCCATAAGTTTATCATAAGGAATCTTGCATTGTAATAAATATTTCTGAATTAATATTAAATAACATCAGGAGTAGTCTCTCAAAAGTACAAATGGAGAGTCAGAGAACATGCATTATAGTGACAAGGACTGTAGAAGATACACAGATAAACCATGCCTGTATTGTGTCATTCCAAAACTGCTCTAGATATTTATTATGTTTCTTACTTCATGCTCTGCTTGTTTGCTTTACTGTGTTGCTTCATAATATACAAGTTGTCATATTATTTTTATGGCCAAGTACAGGTTACCACAAGAGACTGTGAGCAAGAGAGAATGTTCCACAGTTTCTTTGCAAAACTACAAATAGAACATATGTGCTTTCAGTCACAACAGTGATATATGTATGAGCCTTCCACTCTGCATAAAGAAGCCTTTATTACTTCTCTTAACAAAGTAAGACTTCTGGTGATAATTGAATTTCATTGAAATAATAAGAATTTCCTTATATTTTGACCTATTTTCTGTTATACCATATTAAAACCCTGATTTTTGAAAAGCTAGCTGAAGTGCAGCTCTAGTTCAAAATTCATGAGATATGACATGGTAGTGGATGTCATTACGCTATCAAGATCATATCAAAATATCATTAATACAGAGTTAATGGGAACTCAGGGGAAAAATGATATATTGATAGTGAGACTGTCACACTAATGTTTTAATTGTTGCCAATCCCTGAACTATAGGGGAACAGTTGCAGGTTTTTAAAAATACAGAGTTTAAGAACACTCTGAAACACTCATGCCAGACTACCATGTCACTTTTTTTGCTTTTCATATCGATTTAGCGCATGTCTTATTAATGGTCTAAAACATACAAACCACACAAATGCAAGGTAAGGAACAAACGAAAGTGTCAGTCAAGTAGAACATACAACCATGAGCAGGACCCCTTTGTTCTCTTTACCTGAAGACTTCAGATATTAAGTCATTGTTTTCATCTCCCTGTACTGTTTCAAGGGCTGGGAAAAGAAAAAAACACCACCTAGTTTTACAATGGCATTGAATAACCACAAGATTTTCACATTTCCTGCAACACTCCTCCCCTACTAAAAATGGTAAAATAAAAAAAGTTAAGGAAGTCCTAATTTGTTATTTACCTTACAAGAGCTTCTTCTACAAAGAAAATCAACCAGAATTTGCAAGCAGTGACATAAGATAGGATTTCATAGAATGAACCATTTTATCATCACTGTCAGAAGTCTGGACAGGTATAGGGTGTGCCATATGTCACCTATGAGGTCTGGTGTCAAATAGAAGTTTGAATGAATTTCAGCAGAGTCCAGGGGCCAAAACTGCAATCCTCAAGCCCTGCTTTCACAGCTCACCTCGCCACCAAATGATGTGGGACTTTTCAATGTACTTCTAAACCATGTGCCCCCATTTCTTTTCTTTAGATAGTGTAGAATGTAATGTTAATGTAACTATATTATGTTAATGTTAATGTAACTATCAAAGCTGTTATAGCTGAAAAAAAATTAAAATGAAGATTTAATAACCCTGCTTTTAAAGTAGCTGAAAAACCTAATGGGCTAACGTGGATGAACACCATGAAAATAGACAGGGCAACTCTGCCTGTTCATACAGGCTGGGAATGAGATGCTGGAAGAGCAGTGCAATGGAAAGGACCCTGGGAGTCCTTGTTGATGGCCAGTTGGCCATGAGACACCAGTGACCTGGCAGCCAGGAGGGCCAACTCTGTCCTGGGGGGCATCACCAGCTGGGTGAGGGAGGGGATTGTCCCGCTCTGCTCTGCACTGGGGTGGCCTCACCTGCAATATTGGGACAGTTTTGGGCACCAGAGTATAAGAAAGATATGAATCCATTAGAGTGTCCAAAGGAAGGCAATGAAGATGGTGAAGGCCCTTGAGGGGAAGCGTGTGAGGAGCGGCTGAGGGCACTTGGTGTGTTCAGCTGGAGAAGAGGAGACTGAGGGGAGACCTCATTGCAGTTACAACTTCCCCATTAGGGCCAGAGGAGGGGCAGGCACTGATCTCTGCTCCGGGGGGACCAGTGACAGGACTGAAGGAATGACCTGAATTTGTGTCAGGGGAGGTTTAGGTTGGATATTAGGAAGAGGTTCTTCCCCCAGAAGGTGGTTGGCAACAGAACAGGCTCCCCAGGGCAGTGATCACAGCCCCAAGGCTGACAGAGCTCAAGGAGCATTCAGATGATCCTCTCAGGCACAGGATGTGACTCTGGGGATGGTCTTGTGCAGGGCTAAGGGCTGGACTCAATGATCCTTGTGGATCTCTTCTAACTCAGCATATTCTGTGATTCTGTGAAAAAGGTAAAGAGAAGATCCCTTTCTCACCCTATGGAAGCTGCTTCAAGACACTCTGAAGTGTGAAAGGCACTATCCCATGCATGCTTATGTTTCAAAAACTTACAGAAATAAAGTTAGCAAGATATCAAAAAGGTAGAGTTGAGACATATTTTCCAAAGCCGTGTTGGAATTCCTATGCCTAAATGGATGCTGAAATGGGTACAACCTAAATCCTGTGATAACCAACTAGATATATAGATTTATATTTTTCCTAGATAAACACATGTTCTTTCTGCAGGAACATTTTGATTTGATTACTTTATTTCATAAATATTCATTTTCACTCATTCGTGAGCTGTCCTTTCAGATGTTAGGAGAAATACCTATCCAAAGAGTCACACGTGAATCACTGAGCAACACCTATCTCTATAGAGCTTCTGTATGTTCCCATCTCTCCTCTCTGACCTGGTTTTCCACTAGTAGAAGTAAAAGGACGATGTGCCAGTACTAATGGATGGAAAGCTCAACTGCAAAAATAAGCAACAGCACAAGGGACTGTCTGTCAGGGCACAATATGCAAGTCAGCCTCTCTGCAGTCACCTTACGGCTGGGTGCATCGATGCATTTCTTTCAAGAAAGGAGGGGTTTTGTGATGGGGACTCTAACATCTAAAAGCTATTACTGTTGAGATACACTGGCCAGAGGACTGGAGAAGGGATATGATCTTTTTTTGGTCATAAGAATGAACTGGGTCACAAAAACACTGGCACAAAGAAGTTCAGCATCAAAGCACAGCATATAACGTGGCATCTACACACATAACTATGCAGCTTTCAAATCCCATTCTTTAACCACAGTAGGGTTCTGTGGAAAAGCAATTTATTTGAACCCTACATGAGATAGGATGACTTGGCCCTAAGCACACCAGCATTTCAATAAAACTCTCTAGAAAAACTGCTTTACAGTGCAATTCACTAGAAAAACTGAGTCTTTGTTCTGTCGTGTGTTGAAGAGTGAATTCTTATGTATCATACTATCCTATACATTTAATCCTCCTATATTTAAAGTAGTATTCAGGCAGAACTTCAGAGGTGATAACTTGCAAAACCCACTGATACCGAGCTGCCTAAAGACAGATTTAAGCTGGATATTTAGCTTCGTGAGACAGCAAATTCTGACAGCGTGGCTGACGTCTGTGTTCATGAGCCAAAGCTATTCAGTGGAAGGGGAGCAGAATGTGTTTGTCCCTGACATTTCCATAACCTTGGCTCTTAGTCCACCTTTAAATCATCGAGAGATGGGAAAAGTTATTTTCTTGTTTATTCTAGCAATTCTTAAACCTAATAAAAAATAATGTTCCTCTTCTTAGATACAGGGAACTCACAGTATGTGAATTAGAAGGTTGATATGAGTTATGTTTAAAGAGAAAGATACCCAGCAATTTTTAACTAGGCAGGCTTCTTTTATTAACTCAATTCTATTATTAGTTCACCATGCTTCATCTACAAGATGCTATAGAGAATTTAAATGGTTATTATTACAGACAGTTGGTGATTTCTGACAGGCTTGCACATTCACAGGTTAGTTTGATCCTTGTCACACAATACAAACATAATCATTATGTATTTTATTAGATCTAATTATTAGATGTGGTTTTCAAGCACAGGCTGTCAAAGTGCAAAGAATATTATTTAAGGTATTCAAAGTGCAACTTTCATCACCATTTGATGGGTCTTACATATATCTATTGCCACTATGCTGCAAAGAGGAGTACTGGAGAATTCTTCCCATGGTTTTGCCAGAAAGCAGGAGAGGGGAAAAAAACACAACCACATAACAAACCAAATGAACAGTAAACCAACAGCCAAACCCACAAAATAAACGAAACCAAAAACCAAAAACCAACCCCCCCCCCAAACAAAAAACAACACAGTGCTTGTCCTTACAAGAAACAATTTCAGGAAAACAGGTTTAGTGTTAAGGTCCTATTGCACCCCAAGCTACTAATGCCACAAAGGAGCTGGTTTCACGCTAGCCCTGCAAATCTATAGTGCTAGTCCAGGAGAGACTTTCTGAGGGCTTGAATCTCATAATTTATATTTATGCTAGGACACTGTTGGCTCTTTAGAGAAATTGACTGCTCCAATCATATTAAAATTTAGCTTAAAGGTTAGAAACCTCAATTTGATTTCTTTTAACAATAAATTGCCTGAGAAAGAAAAGAATTCTTCATTATAATATGGCAGTAGTTTTGGGTGTTCTAGTATATGCCTATTAACTCTAAGAAAATGGATTTCTTTTTGAAAGAATAGTTAGGTGAAATCTCCAAATTTTTACTTAACGTGTCTATATTTTTTATCTCTAGATAGAAATGACTGCACAGAAAGGAGACAGAGCAGTTATTGCTCATGGTTTGTGGGTTGTAAAGAAAAAGAGAGCCCATGTAGTCTGCCTGTAATCAAGTCCATCTGGAGACTCATTGTCTGACTAGGAGAGATGGATGTAAAGTCCATTTTACCCTTGAGTCATTTTTGCAAGACAATTCAGCCCTCACCTTCAAATACCCCCTAATCTAATAGTTCTACTCCAAATTAGATTAAACTTGAATCTATTCTAACAAAAGTGCTTTGGCTCTATTTTTAAAAGTATAGCAATTTTTAAAAAGATATAATTCTCTTTTACCATCCCCTCCTCATTCTACTTTTATTCCTCATTCTCACTTACTGCATGTGCTGACTTTTTCCTCATGTCAGTTTTTACTTTAACAAAAACAGGCTCTTTGTTTTTTTAATTTTGTATAGACATATATTGCCACCATGACTGAGTCTAACTAGTGCTCGTTCAAGGAGAAGGAAAAGAAGTTCTGTTTCCAATAGATTTCTTCAAGTAAATGAAGTTGTTGTGCCTAGAAAGGCAAGGCTGACTAAGAATTTGCACAGTTACTGAAAAGTTGATGGGAAGTTCTGGAGGCAGAATTGACAGATATCCAGCTAAAATTAAATTACAATTAAATTTTTGCTAAAATCAAACCCTTGCTAAAATTAAACTGACAAAATAACCAAGGCATCGTTTTTGCAAAGGCACAAAAACCTTAGCAGGAGGTTTCTTCTCATCGTAAAAGGGGAACAATTGCCCCATTAATATAAGAAATCATGACTCATGCTTTTTATAGTTTCCAATGTTGGTCTACAAGATTTTATTATGTATTATAGGTCCAAGTTTTATTTCAGGGATTGCTGTTTTTTCATGTCAGAATGGCAGTCACACAGTGTGCTGTATTTTGTGTCACCTCTACTAGTTCTCCATACACAAAAGCAAAAGCAAATTCCCATTTCTCACCTTTCACCATTTGAGGAGGGAAGTTCGGGTCTACTTGTCAAAACAGTTAAATGTTACACCTCCAATTAACCACAAATCAGAAAAAAATAACAACAAAGTAAAAATAAGTAACAACGCAATGACTTCCTCTCATTATGAGGCTGGATAATTTATTCATTTGTTTAAAGATTTTTACTCTTTACATAGGGTGTTCATATCTGCCTTATGAAATCACTAATATTTAGAGGAACAAGGACACTGTTTTCCACCCCTAAAGGTACATTTATTTAGCAATGGGCCAGAACAAAGCCACAGCACCTCAAAACGACTTGCTAAATTTTACCCACAGAAGGAAAGTGCATGCATCTCAGTTAACTTACCTTGAACCAATTCTCATTGGCTATAACATTCAGTCATTCTCTGCAATTAATAGAATACTCACTGTGATAAATTCTTCTCATTACTGATCTCCTCATGAAGAACAGTGAATAGAAGACTAACTACCCGCTGTCTGCAACTGAAAGAATCCCAGTGATGTGTTATTGAGGCATGGATAGACAAGACAATTTAGGTCCATACCACAGTAGAGGCACCTCCACTCCCAAACCAGGTTTTACAAATGCCTGTGGGGGGGGGGTTGACTTCTTGAACACACACAAATGTATCAATTCACACGTTCCAGCCTCCCCAAGACTTCATCTTTACCCAGGCTCAACATTCAGTATCCTTTCAGATCCACCTACAGAGTGCAAGCAAGCTCTGGTTCCAAAATCTACCTTGCTGTGGGAGCCTGTCACTCTGTGATAGATTCCTTGTTTTGCACCAAACTACCTGCAGAATTCCCACACCACACTGAAACATAAACATCTGAACCTCCATGCAGCAGGTCACTTCCATGCAAGTCATACAGCCTGAAGACTTTGCAGAAGTCCAAGTCCTCTCCAAGACCTTGGAAGCCAACTGAGTTGCAGGTTCACATATGTGGTAATACTGTACAGCTGTACAACATAAACGTTCAGTAGGTTAATGTGCCAGACTCAACACCTCCATTCCCTACCGGCGAATGTTTTGCACGCGCATGCAAAGGCATTAAAAGATATTTGTTAATACATTTCTGTTCTTTCTGAATAATGAGGCCCTGGTTAAGAAAGAAACCTTCAATTAAGATAGAAACTGATGGGGTTTTCCTTGTAAAATTATGTTTTAATGGGTTCTAATTTGCTTTATTTAACAGTGTATTTCACTATTGATTACTCTTAGTGCTGCTGTGCTGTTGCACAATGAGACATAATAAGCGGCTTCTCTTCCGAAAACAGTTTGTTCAAATTAGTGATGAATTTTTCTGTTGTGTTGTCCAGAGCAATTAAAGGAACAGGCTCTTGACTGACCCTGCAGCTGTCAGTCTTTTGCAAACAGCTAACAGAAAAGCTGATTAAGTTACCAGAAAGAACTGCCAACTTTTAAATATTCTCCCAATACTCAGGATGAATATTTGGAAGATCAATTACACCTGAATTACTATCCTGGAAAAAAAACCCACCACATTTCTGGTTCAATTATTATGTATTCTAAAACACTAGAGACATTTCTTTGTTCTTAGGAAGCTCTTTCTTTTCCTCCACCGCTGTATCCCTCTATCTGGGGAACAATCCCAGTCATAAGGTAAAAACAAATAAAAATAAATAAATAATCATTAAAAAATCTCTGGAGCCTATGAGAATGGCAATTATAGACTCACAGAAGCAGTTGCTATTCAGGATCCTCATATTTCAAAAAGGTTGGAGGCAATACAAAGTTACAAAGTGGGTTGGAAATTTATTGGTCCTTTTAAAAAAAGGTGCGGGGCTGTGAGGAGTCGATCAAGAAGAGCCTTCTTGCTTAAGGGCACCCTTGCTCCAAGTTGATACCTCTTTAGAATTTTTTTTTTTCAGTATCTCTTTTTTTTGCTAGTTATCATTCAGGATCAGACTGAAGGAGTGCCAAAAAGAAATGCTTGGAAGCTTAGCTGATGCACCTCACCTGTCAGGGGAATTAGATGAAATTGCTGATGACTACAGACTTGAAGACAGTTAAATTTACAAGTGTGAGTCATATGTGACAATGCTAACTTCCCATCCAAGCCTCATCTTTCCACAACTCAGAACTCTGTGAACTGCAATTTAAAGGTACAACACCAGCTTTTTCACAACAACGACAGCAACAACTACAAAAAAAAAATTAATCTGGTTCCAGTGTGTTCATTTTACCTGATAGCCTTGATCCCTTTACTGTTTCTGCAGAGAAGGAAGGGAAAAATTGAACATTTTTTCTTCAGATATGACACTGTGTTTTTTATTTCATGTAACTAGGTGGCACATCTTAAATAAAAATCCCTGCTGAGTAATCCACAGAAAAAAACAAGCATGAGCTTGAACTGAGGTTGATATAATACATCTTAATATATGCCATGTTTTCAAGAAAGGGACTGTTCTTGATGTTTAGACACTTGATATAAAAAAGTGTTGCAAATTTATCCCCCCACTCCCCTGCCTCTGTTCCAAGTGATAAATTTGTTAGTCAGCTAGACACTAGAAATTAATTTCTGTGAGAAGGTATAAATATTAACTGCATGAATCATCATCCGGATGCTCAGGGAATTTGGAACTCCAGAGTTCTGCAGCTGGAGGCATTCACGTAAAATCTGCTGGGGCACAATGGATGGGCTCAAGCGACATGACTGAATCATTGGACGCATCGCTCCATGTAGTGCCATCAGCTGTGTAAGTGCCCAACTAACATAGAGCAGCAATCAGACTTAATTCGAATTACTGGGCAGGGCCTTGGTGCGGTACAGTGGGGTCTGCACAGAACCAAGTCATTCAGAGAATTAATTCAGCAGTACACGTGGGACTTCTTGAGACTGAGAATTTTCTTCCTCTGCATCTTTGAATAAGCCTTGCTTTGCATTTCATTTCTTTCAAGGCGGATTTCTTTATAGGACATTGAGAACTGTGCATTAATGTTGCTATAATTTTGCAACTTCAATCATCCTCTTTTATTCATACTTCTGAGAAATATTATAGCCTGCTTCAGTATATCTGGCTTGAAAACAAACTTCCCATCCCTAATATGAGAGTAAGATTTTAAATGTCTTTCCTTCAATATTTCAGTCCCTGACAAAGATTTTCCACTAAACCAGAAGCAATTTCCATTGACAATTCTTCAAAAAGTGTGAATACTTTATTTTTATCTTTTACTCAAAGTTAATGAAATTAGATTTAGTTAAAAACCATACAGACTATAAGGGAAACATATATTCAATAATATGAAAAGAAAATGATCAAACCAAAATTCAGAGGAAGTTTTTTTCCCTGTCATTAGAAAAGTTAAATTGTTCTTCACTATAGAGAATTGTCTGATTTACTAATGGTGTCAATAAAGATCAGAACTTGGTAAATTGTGTCCAGCAAAGAAATGTACAGAGAGCTTTGCTTCGATAAAGCCACACATAAATGAAAGAAACTTGTGTAACAGTAGAGTACAACTCCTTCTATAGCTTGAACTTTAGCTCGATGTCACTTGGGCCCAGGTTTGACCCTCAGCCTTGCTTCATTCCTATTGACTGAACTATTGCCGGAGTACTGTTCCCTGGGAAGCATCAAACTGCTTTGGAGAGCAAACTCATGTCAGACTTCCTTCCTAACAATTCTTTCAAGCGCGTGGTGCTGCACACAAAGGCCACCACAACAGTAGAGGAGTCCTTTGTGCTGGCAAAAGCACCTCGAGACATTCCTCCCACACTGCACAGTGCAGCAACAACAAGATTGATAAGGAGATTTATCCTTTATAATTGATAATTGATAAATCCAAAATCTATTCTAAAGTATGTTTAGTAGTTATTATAAATCATTTAAACATAAAAATAGCCTGCACACGGTAAATAAGAGAGCCAAGGCCACTCCTAATAATAATTGGCCTTGTGGTTTCTGTAGATAACTAAAATAGAATAGACACCATATGGAACCAAGATAAATCAAGAAATAGGTCAAAAGAATAAGATAATTACAGAAATTCACCAATTAGACCAGTTCGAGTGGCCAACAAAACTAGTCCAAGTTACTTTTCGAGCCAAGTTGAAAAGGACACAGCGAGGAAGACCTACGATCTTCATCCTCAAGACCCCCAAAGACCTCCACCCAAGCGCACTAGAAACCAATGCGCAGACTCAGATAGGAGGAGCTCGGGGCGGAGAAAATGGAAATTACTTCTTGGAACTGATTAGAATAAGCCTGCCTTTTCTAAGAAAATAATGCATATGTATAAAGAAATTATGAATATGCATACTGTGATTGCATATAAACAAGCCTGTGAGCGCAGACAGGGCTGCATGTCTTTGGAGGAGCGATCCCCCGTGCACCTGGCACTGAATAAATGGACCTCTCTATAACCACCTGGTTGTAGGGCTGTTATTCCACACATCAAGATCATATTTATTTCCCTCACAGATAACTTGATAAAGTATTTCAGCCATGGAAAAGGGAATTTTAGATTGACAGGTTTCATTAGACTTGAATTTTAATTGTCTCTATAATAAATAATATGCAGATAATAATTTGATGGTCGATAACAAATATTAAGAACAGTATATGACAACAAATTGATGTACGCTGCATAAATACATTATGATCTAAAGCTTCTACACTACACCAGATTCATAGTGTTGTAGCTTCATGGGGAAAACCCCAAACAACTACTGACAGTAGCAGTGACCTGTGAAGAAACGTTAGAGTGTATAATCCTGCTGCAATGATTTAAAATTTTGAAAAAAGCCTGTAAGACCATACCTTTTTTCAAACAAAAAACAGGCAAAGAACCAACCCACACTCCATGCAGGGAACAAGCAGTTCTGAGACGCAGCATGTTTAGCAGCCCAAGTATAACAACTTTTTCGGAGTACCAGCTTCTGCAGGTGTCTCCAGGACAGCACTTATGCTTTAGTGCTCTGCCAATCCATCTGTGAAGTGAATATGTAACTTAGTTCTGCTTTCCTCCTCCAACCTTATCGGTTCATAGTTATTTAAGTTTTGGAGAACCAGTGGAAGTGTATTTGAGGAACTCAAGGGACACTTGATATTTCTGGGAACATCACTGTACCTTATGCTCCGAGCAACTTTCTCTCATTTGTTGTTAGTGACCACATCAGTAACAGGGGTCATAACATTCATTTGTTTAAGATACATAATGAAACAGTTGTTCTCAAAAATGACATAAAACTGGTTGAACTGTCTATTCTTTTTTTTCTTATGCTGTTTCAACATTAAAAAAATAGCATATAAAATACTTCACAGCATTTTACCTCTATAAAATAAAGGAAATTTTATACATCAATCCTACAAATTTTAATTTAACCCAGTATGTTAAATCAATTTCCACCAATTCTGCGCGGATCTTTTTGCAAGAAGCACCAGAATACTTGCCAAAATACAGAGACATGAGTAATAGAAAAAAGTGTAGGACAAATTTCCTTGCGGAATACTGTAACTGCTAATACCTAGAAAATAGACCTTTGTAACATCCAGGCTGCAATCTAGTAATTGCTCTCAGATCTTGCAAAGATCTTTTTATCAAAGGCATTCTCTTCTACATGCAAAAATAGGCCTATTCAGGTTTTATGGCACATTTGAAGAATTGCTGTTCATCATTTGCTCAGCCAAGGTCAAGCCACTACAACCTCCTAAATACTTGGGTCTTTACTCTGTTAGTAGCAGTAACAAATCTTAGCTTATTACTCATGCTGTGCTGAGTACTGACTATCAGTGGGGGAAATAAGCATTTTTTTATTTTTTTTTTTTGTGCTTCAGACAAAAAGTAATTTAAAATAAATACAGATACAGGAATCATTCTGTTATAAAAAGCTACCACCATGAAATTTTACTTAAATATCTGCTATAGTAGCAGTTGCTTACAATTTGAAATTCCATTTTGAATTTAAGAACTCAGAATATTGAAGTTCAATTGTCAGAAATTTAAAACAAAACCACAAAATTCAGAATTCAGAATATAGAAATGCTTTCATAGGTATCAGTCTGTTTTAACTCCTTCAGTAACAAAGTCCAAAATGAAACCAGACGCCTGATGACCAGTCATCTCCATTGCTTGTTTCAGTTGAGCATGCTCAAATTCCTCAAAGAGAACCCATTTCAAAAGAATAAGTGAAAAGATTTATATTCTGGCCATAAGAGATAGAGCTATTGGTTCATGAATCCAACTAATGATCTGATTTTCATTAGCAATGTACCACATCAAAGGAAAATGAAAATAAAACGTAGCCAGTTTTCCAAGTGCAAATGAATATTTGAGGGCAGCAAACTCATTATAATGTAAAATGTATAAAGGCTGGTGAGCAACTGTCCTGATTACCCATGTGTTAGGAACAGTGTGAAATTATTAACCAAGGTGGCAAATACAGCATGACTCTGGCAAATGGAAGATTTTCTTCCACTTCTCTAACACGCAGAACAGTCTAAATTATTCATGATCAAGAGGTTTAACAGGAAAGGTGCAATTCAGTTCATTATTCATGTCATCTTTCCTCACACAAGAAGAGACCTGGAAAACAGAAACCCCCTTGCCTGGACTGCCTGGCAGGTACTGCGGTCACCAAGGGCAGCCATTGGCACCACAAAATTAGCATTATCCCAGTGATAAGGGCTCAAAATTCTGCAAAAAATTGCAGTGGGTTGGATTTCTTCAGAGCATCGAAGAACTGATGGAACAACGAGGTAAAGGGGTGCCAGTTAAGAATTTTTTCATTTAGATAACAAAAAGATCCAGTAGAGGCGAGACTTAAAATTCTGATAATCAGTCCTGGAGTACATCTGTTGCATGTAGGTAAGCACATTTTACCTACTCCTCTGTATTTGCCACAGTCCTAAAAAAGGCAGCCATACCTAAAAGAACAAGCAGTAACTGATAAGGAAAAAAAAAA